>PVLC010005039.1:0-79585 GCA_004027655.1 Graphiurus murinus | reverse complement strand
CACATGATGTACCTACACAATCATATCAAGGTCACTCACTGAAGTGAACCTTAGGGGGAGGGAGGGGGAGGGAATGGGGAGGGAATCGGGGAAGGGGTCAAATGAGAATTGTGTGCAAATATGTTGTTAACAATTTGTACTTAACAAAGATGTATGCTATATTGCACGAGTTACTACAATAAAAAATTTTAAAAAAAAGTGATTTAAAAATATCTTTATAAAAAGCCTCAGAACAGAATAATAGTACCCCCAAAATTTAATTTTGTAATAAATATTCACCAAAATTGAACACATATTTATATAAATAGATATCCATCAACTCTTATAATGATCAAAGAAGATAGAATATCATGTAATTGTATCCCTTTGGGTACGAGGTAAATAAAAACAAACTCCCCACAACTACAGTTTCTCTCACTACCTTCAATTAGGTAGAGTATCAGGGATTTCACAGTCAAATTTCCCTGGCCACTTCAGAAGGAGTGATTAAATCACAGTGTGATGTTGTTTCTCTGTTAAGTAAATCCACAGTTAAATCCTTCCACTATTATAATAAAAAGATTGACAATAATAGATTCTACAGTGAAACATCCTCACCAATAGAAATACCTAATTAGAGAGACTGAGAAACATATGTAGAAGAAATTGTTCTCAACCTTGTTTCTCGGGGGATTTTTTTCCTTCTGATTGAGAATTGTTTCTTATAGACTAAGCAAATAATGAACAGGAAACATATGTCCATGAGCAAATTTTGGAAAATATGTATGACTTTAAACATACTGCCAAAATCCAAATAAAAGTACTGTCTCTATTACAAAATAGATGAAATTATTGCATGAGACAATGAAGACTTAGTAGAGGTTCATATATCTTAATTACATCATAAGGAAGAGTTATTGATTTAGGCAAATAAACCAAAGTGTGTGTAGGGCAGAAAACAAATAAAATATTATAAAAATAAACATAATGAAATAATATTTTAAATATTTACTTTTATTGATCCAATGAGGTAGAAGATAATGTCTAATAATTCCATATAGTTTAATGATATTACTATAAATAAGCAATGGTGCTTAAATTTTAAGAGCATGGTTCCTGTAGTCAGACTAGCTTGAAAATTTAGCTCCCTCAATTAATGAATATATCATTGGTAAATTTACAAAATGTGCACATTATTTTGTTTACTTTTAAAGTGAGAATAATAATAGTCATATAATAATCCTTTCCACAAAGGGATGTTTTGAGAAATAAATGAATTCAAATGTGTAATATGTTTAAATAATTATTTGATACATGCTAAACACTAAAAAGTCAGTATAAAAATACAAATTTCTCTCAGAATATTATAATGATTCATGCATATCCATATTTATAGCAGCACAATTCATCATTGCCAAGCTATGGAACCAATCAAAGTGTCCATCAACAGATAAATGGATCACAAAATTCCTACTGTGTAATAAAGAAGAACAAAAGGATGCCATTTTCAGGAAAATGAATGGATCTGGAGAACATTATGTTAAGTGAAATTAGCCAATCACATAAAATGAAGGGTCATATGTATTCTTTCATATATGGTGAAACACATGCAAGAAGGGGAGACCACATCACCAAACAGGAAACATAATGTTTACGGTCTCCTCCTACCTGCAGACTCCATCTTGGGTCCGGAGAGGAGAGTGGAAATTCCCCACACCGGTGGACAATTGACACTGTTGATAACTCTACCTTTCTCTCGTCCATGATGAAGCTCCACTTCCACAACTTCAGTAGACATCACCCCGTGGAAGAATTTTTTCAGGGGCTATGACTCTGCACCAAACTTCTGCTTGACTTGACTTTCCAAGAAATGTTGTGGAATCTTGGGTGCAGGGGTGCCATGTCTCCATTGCTTTATTCTGCATGTTTCAAATATTTTATGTTTGAACCCAAAAATTAAATTGTTGCATCATGGTAATAATATGTTTAATTTTTGAGGTAACACCATAATTTTTTTCACAGTGTTTGCAGCATTTTATACTTCCTAAATAAATCCATAAGAGTTCCAATTTCTCCATATCCTTGCCAACACCAGTCATTTTATGTTTTATGCCTTTGTTTTTTAATAAAAGTCATACTAATGAGTATAAAGTGATGTCTCATTGTGATTATTATTTGAACTTTTCTAGTAACTAGCAATGATGAGCATCTGTTCATGTGCATGCTAGCCATTTGTATATCTTCTTGGAGAAACAGAAATCTATGTCCTTTGCCAATTTTTGGTTGTTTGTTTTGAGTTTTAGATATTATTTATATAGTCTTGAAAATAACTCTTTATTAGATATATGATTTTCATAAATTTCTCTTGTTTTGTGAGTTGAGATTTTACTTTGTTGTTAGTGTTCATTGATGTAAAAATTAATTTTTATGTTCTTTTTATCAATAATTTGTTGCCTACATCTTCAGTATTATATACAAGAACTCTGATAAATGCAGTATCATAATGTTTTCCCCCACATTTTCTACTGAGAGATTCATAATTCATAACCTACATATAGGTCTTTTATCTATTTATAGTTAATTCTTTCATTGTGTTAGGTCAGAGTCTGAATTTATTTTTTGCATGTGTGTACCCAGTATTCATAGCACCACAAATTGCTGATGATACAATTAACTTCATATATATATATATATATATATATATATATATATATATATATATATATTTCTTGTATCTTACAATATTTTAATAGTTTTGAAGTGTATTCTTAGGAATTTCTATATCCCATTTCAAAGTATTTTCAAGTAGTAATGATTATACTTCTTCCTTTCCAAGTTCAATGATTTTTATTTTGTTTCTTTGTCACAGTTCCCTGATTTGAACATTCATGAAATATTACTCCCTAGTTTCTGTATGTAAGAGAAACATATGTCCCTTCACTTTCTGTGACTGGCTAAACTCACTTAACATAATGTTCTACAGGCCCATCCACTTTCTTTCAAATGACATAATTTTGTTCTTCTTTATTGCAGAGAAGTTTTATGTTGTATGTATATCCCATATTTTTGTAATATACTCATCTCTTGATGGAAAACTAAATTGATTCCATAATTTGACTATTGTGAATTGTACTTCTATAAACATGGATATTCATATATCGCTATAATATTCTGATTTAATTATCTTTGGTAAGATACGCTGTAATGGTATAACTGAATCATATGATGAAACCATTCTCAATTTTCTTTGAAATCTTAATAATTATCTCCATAAAAGCTGTACTAATTTGCAATCCTACCAACAGTGTAGAAAAGTTCCTATTTCCCCACATCCTAACCAGGATTTATTGTTGCTTGACTTCTTGATGATTGCATTCTGATTGGGGTTACATGGAATCTCAGTGTAGTTTTGATTTGTATCTCCCTGATTGCTAATGATGTTGAACATTTTTTTCATATATTTATTGGCCAGTTGTCTTTCTTCTTTTGTGAATTATCTATTAGTTCAATTGTCCATTTGCTGATTTTTTAGTATTGTCTTTTATGTTCTTTGTATATTCTAGATATTAGTCCTCTGTCAGAGGAATTCCATTATAATCTAAAAAGATGCAAGAAATTATGTCAATTTTTTTTAATATTCTAGTACTTGTTTTGTGATCCAAAATGTTATCTATTTTGGAGAAGGCTCCATAAGCACCTGAGAAGAATGTGTATTCATCTTTTGTTGTTTGGAATATTCTGTATATGCCTATTAGGTCCATTTGGTTTATTGTGTCCTTTTCTGCTGAAGGGTCATTATTCATCTTTTGCCTTAATAATTAATCAAGTGGTATGAGTGGTGTGTTGATGTCTCCCAGTATTACTGTATTGGGATCTGTTAAATGTCCTGAAGAGTTTTGTTTTATGAAAGTGGATGCACTCACACTTGGGGTATACTGTTTACTATCATTACATTTTCTTGTTGAATTGTTCCTTTTATTACCAAGAAGTGACACAAATTTTCTTTTCTGATAAACTTTATCTTAGAGTCTGCTTTGTCAGATATGAGTGTTTCTATCCCTGCTTATTTTCAGTCTCCATTTGTGTGGTATATCATTTTCCATTCTTTCACCTTTAGCCTGTGAATATCATGGCCTGTAAGATGGGTTTCTTGTAGGCTGTATACAGTTGGATTATTATTATTATTATTTTATTTTTTTATTTTTTGCAGTACTGGGGATTGAACTCAGGGGCGTTCTACCTCTGAGCTATACCCCCAGCCCTATTTTTTTTATTCTTTATTTTTGAAACAGGGTCTCACTAAGTTGCAGAGTGCCTCACTAGGTAACTGAGGTTGGCCATGAACCTGGATCCCTGGCCTCAGCCTCCCAAATGCTGGGATTACAAGCGTGCACCACCATGCCTGGCTTGGATTATGTTCTTTAACCTCCACTGCCAGTCTATACCTTTTAATTGGGGAGTTTAGGCCTTCGACATTCAATGTTATCATTGAGATGATTTTTATTTTATCTCATTTCCAGTTATATTTTTTGTTTGATATAGTGTTATTTCTCCTTTTCTTAGTTTTCCAACTAACATAATTTACCCTTCCTCTGGATCTTATATTTATTTCTCTTTTTTCTTCTTTGTGCTTTATTTCTTTAAATATTTTCTCTAGTGCCAGCTTGGTAGTCATGAAATATTTTAGTTTATAATGGTCTTGGAAGGTTTTTATTTCTTTGTCCATTTTGAATGATATATTTGCTGGATATAGCAGTTTTGATTGAAATTGTTTTCTACCAGGGTTTGGAGTACATCAAGCAAGTCCTTTCTGGCTTTCATAACTTGGTTGAGAAGTCTGGCGTGTACATGTTTCTTATTGTTTTGCCCCTGAATGTCATCCATTCTTTTCTTCTCATTCATTTAAGATTCTTTCCATGACCTCTAGGTTAGACATTTTTATTATTATATGTCATAGAGAAGTTCTTCTTTGATCTTGTCTTGTTGGTGTTCTGAATGTCTCCTGCATGTAGATGTCTAATTGCTTATCTATGCTGGGAAATTCTCTGATATTATTTCTCTGAAGAGGTTTCTAATAATCTTTGTTTGTGCTTCAAGATCTTCTTCAAGGCCTATTATCCATATAATCATTTCGTA
The DNA here is from genome assembly GCA_004027655.1 of Graphiurus murinus. Classification (NCBI taxonomy): domain Eukaryota; kingdom Metazoa; phylum Chordata; class Mammalia; order Rodentia; family Gliridae; genus Graphiurus; species Graphiurus murinus. Next base: position 74,470 of record PVLC010005039.1, on the reverse strand, counting down.
TTATCCCATATTTTTTGGATGTTCTGGTAGTGTTGTATTATCTTCTCTAAATTGTTGACTGTGTGGTCAGTTTTGAATGAGCTGTGTTTCAAGAGTGACTCTATTTTCCATGTAGTCTAGTCTGCTATAGTTATTTTCTATTGAAGTATTTAATTCATTTATTGCCTTCTTCATTTTGTTCAAAGCCTCTTTTGATTTCTTACTTAGGACTTCAATTTCTCTATTCATATGTTCTTTCATTTTCTGTACACTTTCTCTGATTTTATTTGCGAGACATTTAATCATATTTTGATGGTGGTTTGATGATTTTTTTTAATCCCTCATTTAACAAGATTCTACTTCTTTGCTGGAACTGATCTCTGAGAGCGTCTGGGACTGGCAGCTGCCAGCCCCTGTATAGGTTTGCCAAGATGGCACTGCCTCCACTCTATGTTCATTAGATGAGATGGCTGGAGGATTTTTTTAGTCTTCTGCTCTCTGTGCTATGTCTGATTCCACCACATTTTGACTTTCTTCTGTTGAGTTCTGACTGTTTTTCTTCTCTTGCCAAGAAGCAGTATTCCTGCTGGTTGAGTTCCAAGTCTCAGAGTAACAGAAACACTGTCTTCTTCTATTCCACCATCTTTAAATCGCCTTTATCTACACTTATAAGAGGAATTTGTGTATAGATTTTTTTTTCTTTTTTCCTGGTGTATCATTGAAGTGGGTAATACTAATTCTATACTATGGTTCAGAATTTATTCTTTCTTTCTTTACAATAATTTGTGGAGGACTGTTATTTTTTTCTTTAAATGTTTAATGTAATTCACCAAAAAAGACATCTGGACCTAGGTTTATATTTGTGAATAGTGTTTTGTTTAAGTTTCTGTTTTTATTAATAGTTTATTGTCTTTACTTGCCATAGCCCATTCAGATTGTTTATTTTGTCTAGTCATTTTCAGCAATTTGTGTTGTTCTACATATTTGTTCACTTCAATTATCAACTTTGTTGATATTCAGTAGTTAATAGTATTAGACTATAAAATATTTTATTTCTATAAAGTAGGTAGAAGTGATCCTCATTCACTTCATATTTCAGTAATTGGTGGTTTTTCTTTCATTTATTTATTTTTGGAATTCATCCTACTTAAAGTTTTTCATGGTTTTTAAATTCTCCATCATCTTTGTATTCCCCATTTGTTTAATGTCCATTTTCATCTTTGTTATTATTTCCTTCTGATTTCTTTGTATTTAATTTGTTCTTTTTTTCTAATCACAGAAGGTAAATGTAAGATGATTGATTTTTTATGTTTATTCTTCTTTAAATACAAGCATTTACAGCAACACTTCCCCTTAAAGAACTGTATTAACTATATATCACAAGATTTAGTATGCTGTGTATTTTTTGTCATTGATTTCAATTTAATTTCTAGTCTTCCTATATATTTCTGCTTGACTTATTGGTTGTGGAAAATATATTATTTAATTTCTACATATTTTTGAACTTTCTAAGTGTTTTTATTGATTTCTAATTTCACTCTATTTTAATTGAGAAAGAATATCTATGTCATTATTTTTTCTTATCCAGGAGAATGTTCTAATTCAGTTTGAAGCTAAAAGGCTTATGATCAAACAAGGGAACAATTGCTAAACTCTGGAGTCTAAGGGCCTGAGAATTAGAAGTGCCAATTTCCAAGAACAGGAGACTATAAATGTCCCAGCTTTACTGAAAGCGGACTCACATTTCTTTCATCTTTACTTTTATCTTCATACCCTCAATGCTGGTGAATGACACTCTCCAGCTTTGAGGAAGTCAATTTGTTTTATTCAGTGTACCAATGTTGTCACTAATCTCTTCCAGAAACAGCTTTGTAGGCTCTGTGAGAAATACTGTTTACCAACTATCCGGACATTTTTTTTTATCCTAGTTAAGTTGATACAAGAAAATAACTATCACAAGTTCTCCTCTTGTGTACTTGGAATCCATATGCATGTCACTAGTTGTACTTGATTTTCAAATGAAGACAATAACAGGTTTATACTTAACATGATAGTACTATATTGCTTATAGCTTAAAAATACACTAATCATCCCCAGGCATGTTGGCACATTCTGTCAATTCCAGTACCTAGGAGGATGACACATGAGGATTGCAGACATTAGGTCAGCAGTGGTAACCTAGGGAGACTCTCTTTCAAAATATGAATGAAATTTTTAAGCAAAAGGTTATATCTCAGATATAAAAAAAAGTTATATCTCAGATATAGAATGCTCTTGCTTCAATAACCAGTTCTAAAAAATAAAGAAGCTAATATTTTTTTCTTGGGAAAGATAAATTATTGGGTAATGTTAACAATAGCCCAAAACTTAATATAATGAAATATTAACAATGATTATATATTTACAAAGTCCATATATATTATGTTACACGGCAAAGGAATTAGAGAGAAAAAAATAAACAAAAAAGTCAAAAAAAGCAAAAAAAATATATATATTTTATACACACACATACACACACACACACACACACACACATCACATGCATGTCATATGCTTCTAGCTCATTTTGATAACTGCTACTTTCCATTACTCATTTTGTATTCCATTTGCCTCCAGTAAGGATATCAAATAGCCATTGTATTATTTGTTAAAGTGATCAAATCTTTTTCTTTTTCTTTTCTTTTTTGATACTGAGGATTAAATCCAAGGGCATTCTGCCTTCAAGTTATAGCCTCAGCTCTTCTTTTATTGTTTTTTTTTTTGTTTTGTTGTTTTTTTTTTCCCGGTACTGGGGATTGAACTCAAGGGCATTCTACTTCTGAGCGATACCTTCAGCCCTATTTTTTATTCTTTATTTTGAAACAAGTCTCCCTAAGGTGTGGAGGGCCTCACTAGGTAGCTGAGGCTGGCCGGGTACTCGGATCCTCTGGTCTCAGCCTCCCAAATGCTGGGATTACAAGCGTGCACCACCACGCCGGGCTCCCTTCTTTTATTCTGAAACAAGCTCTTGCTAAGCTGTTGAGGATCTCAATAAGTTGTTTAGGATGGCCTGGGTCCTATGATCTTCTTGTCTCACATTTGTATCCTTTCCTTAATTGGTTTGCTGTAGTTTTGCATTGACATTTATCACCAAGCATGTGTTGTGTTTTGGATCTGGAATATCTCCCAAAAGCTCATGTGTTGAAAGCTTAGTCTTCAATAGTGCAATATCCAGAAGTGGGGCTTTTAGGATATGATTGGACTATAAGGGCTCTATCTTCATCAGTGAATTAGCTATTTGATGAATGAATAATTTTAATGGAATACTGAGATTCGGGGGAAACTATATGTGGGTAGGGCATGGTTGGAGGTAGTGGGTGTGCCCCTGGGGACTACATAATCTCTCTCTCTCTCTCTCTCTCTCTCTCTCTCTCTCTCTCTCTCTCTCTCTCTCTCTCTCTTTCTCTCTCTCTCCCTTCCTCCCTCCCTCCCTCCCTCCCTTTGCTCTATCTCTCTGCTTTCTGGCTGACATAGTGCCATGAGCTATGCAGCTTGCCTCTTCAGCCTCCCATCAGGATCAAAGCAATGGAGTCAGACAATCATGGACTAAAACCTATGAGACCCTGAGCCAAAATAAATATTTTCTTCTTTAAGTTGCTTATGTCAGGTATTTTGGTTACATTGATGAAAAGCTAACTAATGAAGCACGATAATAGTAAAATATGCCCTAAGGGACTTTCTGTATTCTAGGCTTATTTTTCTTGCCTGTAGGAATGATGAATGGTAGTATTATTTCCCCATTTAGGGTCTGTACTAATCACCCCAATCAACACCATAATGTTTCTTCTTTGGCCTTTTTAAAGGGAGATGTGGTGAGAATAATCACTCCTGCATCCTTCAGATGCTTAATGTTGGAAATACCCTTGGAAATTCTTCAAGGAATTATATTTGTCTCAATTTACTATATTCATAGGTTATGATAATTCAAAGGAGGTTTGTTTCACCTTTGCCATCAAAATGGCTTTTACTGCAAAAGTCATATAACCAATATGGAGACCCTGTCAGTTGTAAAGTATGTATATTTCACTTATGCATTCTGTAACTGGAATTCAAACAGTTTACATTACAATATTCACTGGGTACGCTGTGAGATAGACCTAAGATAAGACTGCATTGGTTTTTTTGTTGTTTTTTTTTTTTTTTCAGTACTGGGGATTGAACTCAGGGGCATTCTACCTCTGAGCTATGCCCCCAGTCCTATTTTTTATTCTTTATTTTGAAACAGGATCTCACTAAATTGCGGAGTGCCTCACTAGGTAGCTGAGGCTGGCCGCGAACCCGGATCCTCCAGTCTCAGCCTCCCAAATGCTGGGATTACAAGCGTGCGCCACCATGCCCGGCTTGCATTGGTTTTCTGATCTCCATGTACCCCTACTCTGACCAGAGAGCCACAGTGATGTTTTGTAGCCCCTAGAATGAATGTCAGCTCGTAGCTAGTTTCCAGTGGTTTCTGAAAAGTTTGAATATGTTTATTTTTCCAATGAAAAGTTTTGCCAAGGAAAGGTCATGTGTTTCTATGGTAAATGATGAGAGGAAGATTTGCAATAAAAAATTTTATAATATACCAGATGTTTTCCCCAAGAGGACTTATCGTTCTTTTTTCACAATGTGTTTTTGATCTGAAAACAAGTTTAATTCTGGAAGTTGATTAGTGGGCCGTGACTCCCTGTTTTATGATTTAAGTTAGAGTTTGGTTTTCTTGCACTTGGAATATACTACTTATAATACTCAATCATGAATTTACTAGGCTACCTATCTATTTCACTTCTGGGATCTCCAAAATTAGCTACCCAACACCATTGGTCTGCATTTACCAGATTCCTCCAATTGTTGTTTTGATACTATTGCCAATTATAGTAATGATGATCTCTTTGCCTTTGGCCTTTGAATACTGCCACTTGTCCCCTTGTTTGAAACCTAATTATTCTTCTTGCTTGTATCTATACAAATGGAATGGTTTATTTCTCACTATAAATACTGAGGAAAATGATCACAAAGCTCTTCAAGGATTAACGAGCTCACCTCACAAATAAACTTTTTGATGTATTAGTGAAAAATATGTTTTCTACCCTACCATTGTGGACGAGTAAGTCTTAAACTGTAAGTTGATTCCAACATTGCAATCTCCCTAAACATTTTAAGTATATCCACTTAATCAAAGCAGGATAATCATTTCCAGTTCTATCACTGTGGGAATAGACACACACAGAAATGTTTTACACTAGCTACCGCCCACACATACATACTTATCTGTGATTTCATTTATCAGAGTGTCAATTATCCATTATGAACCTTGGTCCAAAAAATAACAAATGAACAATTCCTTAAGCAAACAATTTATCAGTTTTAAATTGTGTGTTATTTTGAATAGCATGATGAAATCTCATGTCATCCTTCTCTTTTCAGCCAGGGCCATGAGTCATCCTTTTGTCTAGAGTATACAAGCTGTATATACTACTTTTCTGTTAGTCTCTTATTAGCTATCTCAACCGTCAGATCATATGACATGGTATTGCAGTGCTTGTGTTTAAATAACCTCACGAAATATCGCAATATATAGTACATAATTGCATCAATCCCTTTGCTTCATCCCATAATGTAGGCATCATGTCATCAAATATCACAAGAAGAGCGATATAGCAGAATGATATATGTCCAGAGAGAAAGAACATATTCACATACATTATATATTTAGAATTGTTCTTTTATTATTAATTATTGCTATTAGTCTCTAAATTTGCCTAATTTATATATTAAGCTTTGTAATGGGTATGTATAGGAAAAATGGTACATAGAGAGTTTGGTACCACCAAATATCCACTAATAGTCTTGGAATGAATTCCCTTGGCTTCAAGAGGAACTACCATACCAGATATTTGAGTATATCTTGGCCTAGACAAGTTGACACACACATAAACACACACACACAAATGCACACTCACACACACATACACAGACACAAATCACAATGAACAAATGACAATATATCCTCTGTTGTTTCATAGAATGCTCAATAAATGCCATATACAGTTGACTATTAGTATCATTTGAATGATACTAATTAGTATCTATTAGTATCATTTGATTTTTTTATTAATCTACCGGTTACTGATCAATTACTTTTATTTATTACTCTAAGTGAGGTATTAAAGTAACACACTAATATTGTTTACTTATCTATTACTCCCTTCGAATCTATCAGTTTTTTTTCATTGTACTTTGCTATTCTTTTCTTAGATGTGTACATTATAATTGTTACTGTGATGGATTAACACTTTTATAATTGTGAAATATACTTCATTTTTAAAAATACACTTATTTAAAATCTAATATAACCATTTTAACATTCTTGTTATTGCTTTATATTTGATATTCCTTTTTTCCTTCATTTTATTTTCAATCTGTCTTTATCTTTGAGTCTAAATTAAATCTCCTATAGGAAACATGTAGTTGGAACTTGTTTTATAGCCAACATTTAATTCTCTGTTTTCATTGAATTGCTTAATTTGTTCACATTTCATGTGAATATTTTTATATTCAGTTTTTTTCTGCCATATAACTTTTTAATTGTGTATGTATCATTTTTTGTTTTCCCATTTTTCTTTAATTTAATTTTCAGTCATATCAGTATATTGTATTATTTTTACTCTTTTAATGATTTTACCATTTATTTAGTGACCTGTTCAGTAGTTATGATAGGTGCACAGATATATCCTAACAGCAGCATATACTTCAAAATTAGGCTAACTTAATTTCATTGAAAGATAGAAATAATACTCTTGTATCACTTTATCTTCTTCTATCCTTTATGTAATTTTATCTCCATTTTTATACTATTACTCATGCATAAGGTCAGGAACTCAGCTTTTTGGAACAGAATGCTGAGCTGATGATCTTCTGGGTTTTGGAGTGTCTAACCAAATCAACAACAATCCAAAATAAATTAACAGTGAAGCATTTAATCACTTACAGACATGATATAAGCAAAAATCAAAACCACAGAGAGCACAGACTCCTCTGTTTCATTTTTCGTAATGGAACAGAAAAGCAATCAATAGCTGAATCTACACAGACAATGTCTTCTCACTGTTGAAGTGAGTGGCTACAGCAGTTTTATTAAACCTGGGCCAGTGGAACAGTCGGGGTGAAGATCTAAAAATGCAAAAGTACAGGGCAAGACTGAAAAAAAAAATATGTCTTCAGAATTTTCTCCTACTCCTCTTATAAGTAAGCTTCAGAAAAGTATCTCAAACAAAGATCTCAAATTAATAGACCTAATACGGAACATTTATTAACTAAAAATACAAAACATATATGAGTATGACTGAGTCAATGACTGCAACTCTCATAAGAGACTGGAGTGACAGGCTGTCCCAGTTCTATTGTAAGGAAAGCCAATTTCCCACATGAGAACCTCTATGTAAAATCATTGTAATTACTTATAACTGGGCCTGAAAAGTTACATGAAAATAATTGATCATAAACTGTACTCCTCAGCACTACCCCTTGATTTCTCAGGACCTGAAAAAAAAAACTTGGACTCTTCATCAAAGAAACCCTAACAGGTCTGACTTTAAGGAGCTATGAAAAAACAAACTGCAATTCTTCTGAAACAACAGTGAACCTAAGTCATAGTCAAATTCACTCAGAGCTAGATGATTAAAGCAGCCTGAAGAACTGAATGTAACCCTGAAGCCTATCAATTAACAAGTCTATTAAGATCTATTCTAGACGACCAAAGACTACTTCTTTGAGTGTTTTTGTTTATTTTATTTATTTATTTTTACTTGTCCAAGGTATCAATTCAAGTACCAGTATGTCAAAGCTGACTTGAATTCCTTTCAGATCTAAGAAAGGATCATGATAATCAAGGAACAAATATAAAAAGTAAAATCTCTTAGGGTACATATGGTTTTATCACTTGGAAACAATTTACAATGTTGAGACTCAATGAATAGGAACTAGCTTAATCAGGCAATTAGGTTAACTGAGTTTTCAGTATAAGTCCCCCATCATGGAAACACCTAATTTAATGTCCCCATTCTGCTCTGTATAATTATAGTTAGTATGGTTTCATATAGATTGACTGAAGCAGTCATCTCCATAGTGCCTTGCTTAATCTTTGGAGCCAGCCAGAGAGGGCTTCAGGGAGCTTTGGAAGCTGTTGTTGACCATAATTTCCAAAAAGTCTCATCTGCTATGCTACAACTTCAAGGACATGTCCCAATCACAACTGCTTTACAATCAACATAATGTATTTCCTTGAGAGCCCAAAAGAAAATCCCAAAGAACATATGCTGAAGGCTTAGCAAAAAAAAAAGTCTATAAAGAGGGTACCTCCCTCTGCCTTGCTGCTATCTTTGGAAGCAAATTTGTAGCTCTTCCCAAGGACTGTCATTCTCCCTGAGGAGGCAGCCTAGCAATTTCTTTCAGAACCTGTTACCCCAGCACTAATGAAAATGCTTTTTTTCTTTTTTTTTTAAATAAAAGCTATCTGTACTTCTCTTCTTTGTCTTGGAATTTCTTGCTATCGATAACATTACCACAGCTATCTCCAAACAGGTTTGTTTATCTATAATATCACTTTAGGTCAAGAGTCATCTTCGTCCATGCGATAAAGTCACCATTTTGGACTTCAAGGTGGACATTGATGACCATTAATATTTGATTATTTTTATTTCTGGATATTAATATTGATTTGACATTGCAGATTAATTGATTACTTGATCATAAACCTTTACCTAAGAAGGATTTTTAGCTTCAAATAGTGCTTTAATATATTTAAAGGGGAAATATATTTTTGGTTGCTTACTATTATTTTTGCTTCTCTAATTTACAGAATCTCGTTATAGCATTCTTTTACTCTCAATAAAAACAGCTATAAAATATCAGAATCATGTATACTCTGCTTAAAGTTTTTCTTGAAAAGTACCTCATTGCTTTTAAAATTGTTCTATTAAGGATCACGATTTTCGTTTTCCCTAGATATTTTGTTGATGCCAAGTTGGTGATTTCAGAATTATTTTGGATAAAAACATTAGCCTTAAGTTCAAAATATTATGGAATATGCCTGCTGAGATATTTAAGTAACCCATTAATGTGAATAAGATTTTCAGTAATGACATTTTCAAAAATACCCTATAATTATCCTTGCTCTTTATAATAATAAAATAATATTTTGTAGATTGTATATTCCTCCATTGTGTTGAGTTCAATCTTTAACCAAAACATCAAAATAAGAATTATAAAATATCCTATTACATATTTCAAAATTAGTTTCTCTTGTACATGACAAACTATGTGGTAATTATAAGACCCACAATGATAGACTTATTGTTAGCAGTTAGGCAGCATCATTAGTAATAATAGAAAATATAAGCATGTAATATGTCATTAGATTTTTAATTTTATTTACAGGTGGTATTGCAATAAAATTAAAAGTATATAATTACAAAATTATATCTTCCCTACGATGATATGTATTGTTAAAAAAAGTAGCTGAATGTGTTTGGTTGTCACAAATCATTAAGCATAGCCACTTATCAGCTCACTATCCTTATTCAAACTTGCCTTTAGCATTACTTGCTAATGGACTCACACTCAATAGACTCAGAGGTAGAGTGACAAGAGAAATTCACATGTGAGTTGTAAATGGATATTAGATAACACTTAAATGTACTTGGGCTCTTATCAGGGAACTGTATATTAAGTAAACCTATTTTTAAAAGATATAATATGGTAAACTTCAAAGGTATTGATGACACTAACTGAGAGTTAATCAATCAAAAGGGAAGCAAATTGACTTAATTAAAATTATAATGAGAAAAGAACTTAGAAAGGAAAAAGACATTTTATGTCCTTTGCTAAGAAATGCAGAAGAGGAATGTAGTTTCATTTTTAATAAGGAAACAAATGACCAAATTTCAATTTATTTATACCCCTTGATTGGAAAGAAGATACACAAAAATACATTTGAGTAATTAGTGGTGGCAAGAATAATAGTACATTTCCCCATTTTAGCATGGAGTAACAGGTTAAGAAAAAAAGGCACCCAGCTTCTCTATGGGGAGAGAAACTATTGGACTATATGGTTCAATGTTCCAAACTTTTTTGTATCTGCCTAAAGGGGTGGTTTCCATCTTGCCTGTCTTGGTGCAAGAAAACCTAACATAAAATTCTCTAGTAAGTGTAAAAATTTAGAAAAATACAGAATATGATAATACTGTAAAATTGCAAATCATGTTCAAAGGTAATGTTAAAGTCAAAAAACAACTGTATCAACTATAAATGTACAAGGTATATTAATGGATACACAATATAAAAAAACATATTCTTTCTGCCTTACAGGCCAGTCAGAAAAGAGAAGGCAATTTGATATTGCAGTTGCCATAACCCCTAACTTATACTTAGCACAGAGCCAGTAAGTGATATATACCAGCTCCCAAGTGGAAATAGATAGAATTGTATAAGGCTTCCAATGATCCAGATTTTCTGACAACAGCTAAGGAGACTTGCTTTAGCCTCACTGTTTGAATGATGCTCAGACTGAACATACACTAGTCACTTGAGGGCTACTAGAAAAAAATAGAGATTGAGTTGAAAGGAATTCCAAATCTTTATAGCAGCTGATTTTGAATGTTGTCCTGAATTAGGATGGATATTTTATGTGCTTTTATTAGTGCATTATCATCTCACTATATAATGTAAATCATGTTGACATTTACATACATTGACATACATGCACACAGCACTTGCCCCCCCCCCAGTGAACTAGGATATTAAAAAAAAAAAAAAAAAAAAAAACTGGGAGAGGTGGCTGTCTTTTCAATTTTCCAAGAAAAAAAAATGTACAAAAAAATCAAGGAAGATTATACAAAATCCAGGGAATTATTTCACAAAAGAAAAAAATAAATACCTAGAAACAAAAAAAGAAGAAAAACATATATATAATTTACCTTAAGAACATTTTAAATAACCATCAAAAAGATGCCCAGTGAGGTCAGAGGTGGAATGTATGAATAGAATAAAGATTTCACTAGATAAATATGAAAAAATATCAAACAAAAATCATAGAAATGAAGAATACAGTAATTGTGGGAGTATAATTTCTTACCATAAGAGACAGAGAGGCAGACAAAAAGAGAGAGAGAGAATGAATTATCTTATCGACCGAGAAATGCTTCAAAGCATTTGATACAAGGATCAAAGAAACAGTCAGATATGGTGATGCATGCCTATAATCCCAGTACTTGGGAGTCTGAGACAGGAGGATCACAGGTTCTAGGCCAGCCTCAGCAAGTAGCGAGATTCTCAGCAACCTAGAAAAACTCTGTTTCAAAACAAAAAAGAAAAAGGGCTAGAGGTGTAGCTCAGAGGTAGAATGCCTTTGGTACCAAAAAAGAAAAAGAAAAAAAGAAAAAAAATCAAATAAAGTAAGAGAGAAAAGGGAAAAATAATTAAATTACATATGGAAATATTTTTATGAATAAAGTTATTCCGGATCAGTATCTTAAATGCAAATAGATACTAATCTTTGAATATCACTATGATGACTATGATGTATTAAATATAATGCACCAAAAAAGTGTTAAAAAGCCCAAGTTTTCCCATATGAATTACATTGACATTTTACATTGTTATGAAGATTAAAATAAAGAGTAAATGTAAATCATAACTTTAAATTATAATGAAAAAATGTTGTTTCCTTTTATCACTGTTCATTTTCCTAACACAATTTATCGGTGACCTTCCTCTGCTCAGAAAGTAAAAAACACTCTTTATACTTAGGGCATACAATTCAAAACCCCTTATATTATTGTACAAAACATTGCAACTTTCACTTTCATCTAAACAATATTTCCTTTTCCCCTAATTCAACACCATCCTCTTTAAACTTATCAATTTTCTTCATTCTTTCCAACCTGTGCACCTGTCATGCTGTGTCCAACATCTCATCTCTGCTCATGTTACCACATTAATTCCTCCCTTAGTATTTTCTGCTCAATTGATACCATAACACATGAAATTTCTCACTAATTCGGGTTGTAATCATGAACTCTTCCTCAGAGGAGTATTATATTCCTCCTTACTGCATATTGTATTAAATCAATAAATATTTATTTGAATCTATGTGTTCAGCAGTATATGAGGCACTATGTTTATAAAAATTAGCACTATATGATTTTGTAGAGTATAGAATATGCCTGAGTATACAAATAAAACTTATGCCTAATATAAAATAACTGGATACGGTTAAAGTACATAGCATGTGTACATAATCCATTTTATTTTTGTATATGGTACTGGAGATTGGACTCAGGAGCATTTTACCTCTGAGATAAACACTCTAGCCCTTTTCTTTTTTATTTTGAAACATGGTCTTACTAAACTACTGTATGTTGGCCTCAAACCTGCAATCCGCCCATCTAAGTCTCCCAGTTACTAGGATTACAGGTATGAGCCACCATACCCAGATACTATTCTTGAAAGCTTCTCATAGAAATCTTCTTACACTAAAAATGTCAAGTTCATAAATGATAGATTAGTAGAAATTAGATAAGCAAAAAGAGGAAATAGAATTTAAAGCACAATAAATCAAACATTAAGGGCAAAGGTAATAAGAAACTAGGCATATTGAGAAACTGAAATCATTTTACTTGGATAAAATAAAAATTAAATATTAGCAGTGGGTAAGAATATGGATGGAGAATTCAACATGCGAAGGATGATGAAGTGTTTTATATGTTTTAAAGAATTAATCTCTATTGAAATAGAAATTATAAGCTGGGCATGGTGGCGCACACTTGTAATCCCAGCATTTGGGAGGCTGAGACCGGAGGATCGGGGTTCACGGCCAGCCTCAGCTACCTAGTGAGGCACTCCGCAACTTAGTGAGACTCGGTTTCAAAATAAAGAATAAAAAAATAGGGCTGGGGGTGTAGCTCGGAGGTAGAATGCCCCTGAGTTCAATCCCAAGTGCCACAAAAAAAAAAGAAATAGAAATTATAAGACATTGAAGAATAATGATAAAAGGAGATCCCTAATCAAATTTGCATGTATAATAGTATCACAGGTGGTTATACTGGAAAGACATTACAGGAAGATGATAGGAAATATAGGGATCACTAAATAGACTGTCTCAGCATCTCAAAAGAGTTATAATGAAAACTTGGTTTGAGGTTATAGATATCAGCATGATAAATAAATTTAAAAGATTTAGTTTTTATCTATGTCTGGGTGTTGAAGTGTTAGACCTATGCCCTCTTCAAGTAGCTGCAAGGTCTCTGGCCTGATTTCCAAGTTTTGATCCATCTTGAATTGACTCATGTGCAGGGTGAGAAAGTAGGGTTTATTTCAATTTTTCTGCATATGGTTAACCAGCTTTGCCAACACCATTTGTTGAAGAAGCTTTTTCCAGTGTATGTTTTGGCCCCTTTGTCAAAAATCAATTGGTTGTGTGTAGATTTGTTTCTGAGTCTTCTATTCTGCTCCCTTGGTCTATGTGTCTATTTTTCTGCCATTACCATGCTGTTTTTATTACTATGACTTTGTAGTATAGTTTGAAGTCAGTAATTGTGATGCCTCCTTCATGGCTCTTATTGCTGAGAATTATACTGGCTATTCTAGGTGTTTTGTTGCTCCAAATGAATTTAAGGACAGATTTTTCTATGTCTGCGAGGAATAACCTTGGTAATTTAATGGTTATTGCATTGAATCTATAGATCACTTTTTGGAGAATGGCCATTTTCATGATATTTATTCTGCCTATCCAAGAGCATGGAAGATCTTGACATCTTCCAAGGTCTTCTTCAATTTCTTTTTTCAATGTTTTGTAATTTTCTTTGTAGAGGTCTTTTCCCTCCTTGGTTAGGTTTATTTCTAACAGTTTTATTTTGGGGGAGGGCATCATGAGTGGAAGTGTTTTCTGGATTTTTTTTCAGCAGATTTACTGTTGGCATACAGGAAAGCTTCTGATTTTTTAAGATTGATTTTGTGTCCACACCCTTTGCTGAATTTGTTGATCAGTTCTGTAAGTCTTTTAGTTAAGTTTGTTTGGTGTTCTAAGTATAAGAAAACAAATAACAGAAGAAATAATTCTATCTCACCCATTTTTTGACTCAGTTCTCACTCCTAGGATATATATTTGACTTTTGAATTTATAAGTTGCTTAATGATTTTCTAATTTTGTTCTAATAATTTAATATTTTGTTTTAGTTGACCATTTTACTTATGGTGATACTACAAGGAGTGTTGATTCATGAAATGACTTTCCTATTGTTCCAACAACCATTTCCAATTATGATATAAAGTTTAACCTCTGTCTCAAGGCTCTGTAATGTCTTTATAATGACTATTTACTTATTTTTTACTAAATATTTATTGCTCTTTAATAGCTACTAAATATGTATCTAGCTCATCTCTACCAGATTCACTTCCATTTGCATCAGAAAAGATAATGTAATTCTGTAAGACCCAAATATTTTAATCTTTCTTCCTGGTCTATTAGATGCCATACTTTTTTCAGCTTGCAACACTGTGATTTTACTACAATGAAGCACATGCCCATGTTCCAGAAAGACCTTGTAATGATTATTGTCATATGAGAAGTATAGTCCTAGTGCTTTATAGTGGCCATATAATAATTAATTGAATTATATTTATTATCTTATCATGACAAGAGAATGGAATGAAGTTACATTGAATTATTTATTGAGAGACACATTTTTAGATCCATTTATATAATGACATATTCATCAAGTAATAAAGAGAATTTATTATAGATCAGATTAGATTATTTGCATGTATATAATCATTAGTACTGTTGTCCTGGAGAAAAGACTAATAAATCTATTTCATTAATAAAATTTCCTTTTTTTTTTTAGAATATACATTTGCAGAGCTGGGCGTGGTGGCACACGCTTGTAATCCCAGCATTCGGGAGGCTGAGACCAGAGGATCCGGGTTTGCGGCCAGCCTCAGCTACCTAGTGAGGCACTCCGCAACTTAGTGAGACTCGGTTTCAAAATAAAGAATTAAAAAAAAATAGGGCTGGGGGTGTAGCTCTGAGGTAGAATGCCCCTGAGTTCAATCCCCAGTACCGCAAAAAAAAAAAAAAAAAAAAAAAGAATATACATTTGCATTTTTTGGTCCATTGAAATTTTGACATAGAAAGTCTCTGAGTATATCCATTTTGAAAGCATGTTATATCCATTTTAAAAGCATGATATATCTGTATTAAAAGCAATTATATTCATGTAGAATATAACTGAAGTAAAGGAAAATGAATAGAGCATTAATCTCAATAGTTTCTGAAGATGCAATGAGACCTGTATGCACATAAAATTTATTTTATTTTTCAGCAATATTGATTTGAGAATTGGAGTGAGATCACTGATTAAAACATTTAGTCATTAAGCTATATTTTTATTTATATTTTTAATCAAACACGTGATTCTTGCATTTTAATCACATAAAAAATAGTAACAATGAAAATATTTAATCTTGGAATGCCTAATGCCTTTCTAATATTACATAAAATCCAGAAATCAAAGAAGAGCAAACAAATACATATAAAAATGAACAGAGCCGGGCATGGTGGCACATGCTTGTAATCCCAGTACTTGGGAGGCTGAGACCGGAGGATCAGAGTTTGTGGCCAGCCTCAGCTACGTAGTGAGGCTTTCTGCAACTTAGTGAGACCCTGTTTCAAAATAAAGAATAAAAAAATAGGACTGAGGGTGTAGCTTGGAGGTAGAATGCCCCTGGGTCAATCCCCAGTACAAAAAAATAGAAACTAACAAACAAATACACAACACAGAAAAAAACCAAGAAAAACAGAACATAAATTGATTCACATAGGAGCAAATATTTATCACAAAAATAATAAAACTATATATAATACATGTATTTTAATTTTTCTAAACAAGATATATATAAATAACATAATAGGCAATTGATAAAAAGCATTTAATACATCATTTTAATATATGGAAATAAAAAATGTATAACAATCTGTCTAAATTCATGAATGAAGGTTATCAGTGATATATTTTTACATCTCAGATTACCAGAAAATAAAATTTTTTAAATTATAAATACTACAGATAAGTGAGCTCTACCTTTAGTGTGTTATTTGGAGCCTTAATTTTAGTGAAATAAGTAATAACATCAAAACTAAAAGCCTTCAACCCAGAAATTAAATTGCTCAGGGTTTAATCTATAAAAAATATGGAATAAATATCAAAAGGTATAGTCATACAGTTATGTGACAAAGTATTTTGGGGGTAACAAAATACTGGACATGGATTAAATTTCATTCAATAAGGAATGTTCATTAATGAGACATCTTTTAAATGCAAAAAATAGAGCTACCAGAATGATACATAGTTAAAATGATACATATAGGTAACTATTTATGAAGCTCTTGAGCTGGTGACAGATAACAATATATAAACTGATCATAATTTGGGGTGCATATTTTATATGTTGCAAATAACTTATGAATGTTGATATCAATGTAAAAAGTATCAGAATATGTCATCATTTTTATTTCTATAATAAATATGTGGTGTGAAGATAAACTTTTACTTTGTGTTCCATTCATTTCCCTGTTAAACAATAAAAATATATGATAAGAAATTATACCTTTACTATTTTAAAACTTTTCTAATTTATTATAAATATGTTTGAGTTTATTACTTCAAAATAAATAAATGCCATACTAATAAATACTAGTGACAAAAATCAGCTGCTATTGAAATTAATCCAAGCATAAATGGTAGCTAGCTGGTACTTTGGAGGTTGAGAGAAGAGGATAACAGGTTCGAAGCTAGCTTCAGCAACATACTAAGACCTTTTGTCAAAATAAAAATAATAAGGGATGGATCATAACTTGGAGGTAGAATGCCCCTGGGTTCAATTCCAGCCCCCTCCTGAAACTTGAGTAGATGGTGACCTAGACAGTTGTGATCATGTGTTCTGGTCATCATTCTTACATGGGCTGAGCCCATGCATAACGCACATCCTAGTTGCATGACTTCTGTGATCATTGCCCCTTCAAGTGATGAGATAGATGTCAGGGAAAAGGGAATAACTGGTAGTTACAAAATGAGTCATTCTATCCACTGCATTATTAAAATCTAACTATTCTAGTCACATTTTGGTGAGCATTCACATGGGACACAAATATCTTCATGTTTTTGACTATTCAAAAATGTCTATACACATACCTTATCCCCAATATTACTTGTCATCTATTTCTGATTAATGTTCATTCTAACCCTTGACTGCCCAGCCAAACTAATTTATCAAAGTATATATATATATATATATATATATATATATATATATATATATATATATATATAATTTCATGTAAACAACCGGGTTTATTGCTCAAAACTCTTCACATGGAAATATTTTCTTTACCAGTGCCTTAAAGGATATCCCAGAGAAAAAGGACTGTAGAGCTCAACTATCTACTTTTAGGCTTTACAAGCATATCATGTGGAATCATTGGCAAACTAGGCCTTAAAATTTAATAAGCTTACCCATAAGCCAGAGATATAGAGATATTTCCCAGAAAATAGGCAGCATAGCAGTAGTGGGCACCATGGACACTTTGGCTAATTATAATGTCAATATAATTTACTTATCACTTCAGAGCCTGTTCTAGCTAACCACACACACACACACACACACACACACACATATATATATGTATATATATATATATATACATATATATATATATGTATATATATATATATATATATACATATATATACTAATAGATTGGGTACTCAGCAGTCCCACTTCCATATACATGTCCCACTTCCATTTGATGGTGGAATTTTGTTATGCTCCCCACATTTGTGATTTTGTAGTTCAGAAAATATCCAGTTCATGATGGATTATTCAGATCATGGGAACTTTGTGTCCCATGTTTAAGAATGCAATTTCAACTATGGGCCAGTAGAAAGCTAAGAGTAGTTCTCAAAAGTAGAGTACTTACAGAAAGATTTTGCTTTTAAATCCTGAAGGTATTCTCTGCAATTTTCCTAATGGGGCTCTTGCAATGTTCATACAGCATCCCGATATAGCACTGAATCTTCAAGCATCATTTTATTTGCAATATCATTTGACCCAAGTGAAAGAAAAGCTTGGCTAGCAGCCTGGGCCTATGGCAGAGCCTTCTGTTGTTACAGGCCCACTGAAAACCAGCACAGTTTCTATTGATCTGTAAGTGAGACAGAATAACACTCCCAAATGAGTTATATGTCAGCTTCCCCATCAAATCCAAACAGGCTTACTAGGCATAATGTCTTTTTCTTTGTTGTAGGAGGAGCCAGATTAAACCACTTTTCATTCACCTTCTAAAAAATTTCAACGTGTCCCACAACATTAAAGCCCTAGAAATTTTACTGAGGCAGAAGGTTCCTAAATTGTAGTTAAATTTATTTCTTACACTTCTATAGGCAAAAATCAGTCTATGGTAGTTGCAATTTCTTGGCCATTATGTCTAATCAGCTTAATATTGTCAATATAATGAAGCAATGTGATATATTTTGAGAAAAAATGGCTATTAAGGTCCCTGGATCTGTAGTATAGTTTGAAGTCAGGTATTGTGATGCCTCCTGCATATTTTTTTTTATTTCTGAGAACTGTTTTGGCTTTACACAAAGGAGGAGACACCCTAGTGGAGTGACAGGGGGATTTAAGGGAAGGAGGTGAGTGGGGAGAGGGAGACTTAATGAAGGAAACACTTCAATGGATATAATGTACATACAAAAAATTGTCAATGCCAATCTCAACGTCGTGCACAGGAGGGCAGGAGGGCATGGTGGAAGCCGGAGGGAGGCTCCTGGAGTACAATGTGCATATATATCTCTACCACTCTGAACTTCATCATGATGTATGCTTTACAATGTCCCAAGTAAAAAAAAAATCCCTGGAAACTAAATTATGACATAGAACTGAGGCGCTAATATATACCTCAAGTAAGAAAATAAAGATGTGTTGATTGCTGAACACATACAGTGCCTCGTAGATATTATGGTTGTGGATGAAAAAAAATGCATTTGATAGATCAATAGGTGAATAGTAGGTGTGAAACAATGTATTAATTTGGTCAAGTAATAAAACCACATCTGGTACAGCAGCTCCAAATGGATTTAACACCTGGTTAAGCTTATAGTAAGTCACAGTCACTTTTAATGATCCCTATCTCCTTTATATAGGCCAAATACAGGAGTTTAATGGAGATGCAATTGGAATCACTGCTTCCATGCTTCTATCAAATCCTTCATGACAATAATCTTTACAGCCCTTGCAGAATTGTGCTATAGCCTTTTGTTTATTATTTCACTAGGTAGAGGGATTTGAATTTATTTGTACTTGGTGTTTTCCACCATAATAGTTCTCACTTCATAGGTCAAAGACCAAGTATGGGGATTCTGCCTGCTTTGAAATACATCTATACTAACTTTGCATTTTAGAACTGAAGAGGGAACCAGAGAATGGGTTCAGATATCTACAGTGTAATGGACCTGAGATAAATTTCTATGAACAGGCTGACCTATAAACAGAAAATAATTGAAGATATAGAAGACTTGAATAGAAATATCAATGTTAAAGTTCAATTCAACAATATCAATAACCATTCTCCAAAAAAGTCAATAATTGTCATAGTGAATAAAGGAATATAAAAGCTGCCTTCAAGTATAATCTACAAACTTAACATTTAGTATTCAGATACAAAAGTAGATTGGATGGAAAAATTATAGCATACAAAGAATAAATATAAAGAAGCTGAGTTCTTTCTGTATGTGAATTCTTGATATATTTACATAAATATGTATATTGAGTTCTTTACATTTTCTGAATATCAATCATCTGTCAGAAGAGTAGCTAGCAGAGATTATTTGGAAGCCAGGTCTTGCTAAATTGCTGAGACTGGCTTTGAACCTGCAATCCTCCTGTTTCAGCCTCCCAATTACTGGGATTACAGGCATGTGCCACCACTCCCGGCTTATAAAACACTTTTAATGTATGAAAGCTGATCCATCAATGCTTAATTTTAGGAATTTATTCCTTTGACTGGGGCATTTTTCAGGATGATACACCTATCACAGGAAATATAATTCTTGCATTCCATTCAGTTCTACAGTAAAGAACAAATTACACAAACTTTGAAAAATATATTGTCTTGACCATAACTTTTAATTTCCATCACTCAAGAAAACATAAAAGGCAAAAGGAGTAATGAAAGACATGTTCTCAATATTAACAATAAGAAAAGCTATAGTTTGGGAAATGGAAGATAAGGGAAGTGGCACTAACATTCTCGGGGGTCACATTGAGAGTGAATAGACTCTCAGTGAAATTTTATTTGTTTAAGGGAGGAAAATGGAACATGTGTATTAGTATTATAAATAATTGTACATACCACCAAGACACTAATCTAAGAATATTATTTGTGTATTGAAGGATTATGGAAAGTATATTTTTATATATACATGACTTTCTGAATAAATTTTAGTATGTGATTCCTGGGCTAATAGCAAACTCTGGAAGACAATTTTGTGCTGTATATATAGTGAGAACTCCAAAGACATTTACCTACTTCCTGAAGAATGTGTATGTATTTCAAAGGGAGATTAGGACAGTACCTTGGAGACAGCTCTAGGTTTTAAAAGCTAGAGAAAATGGGCTTATTTGACCCTTAAAATGGTTTATTTGCATACCAAAGACTAAACTAAGGTTGCTTCACACTTATGTCTCCAAAGAGATCCTCTCTGAAGAGGAGAAGCAAATTGGTCTCTTTGCTTTTTATAAATGCAGAACTTTTTTTTTTCTGTGTTATCACCTATGGAGTGAGCTAATCACTGGAATAGCAGAGTTTTTCCATTTGTCGTTCATTGAATTCACTCCACCACAATGATTAGTAATAATCTTACTGAAAAAGAAATGAACCTCATGTATGCATTAAATCAACATTAATATGAATATTTTAAATAAAACAGAGATACTGTAACAACATTTTTAGTGTCATATTTAATTCTTACATCAGTAGTTTGTGGTTCCTTTACAGAAAGATGTAAAAATAATACTGGCAGAGTATATAAATTAGAGCATTCATACCACTTTGTCATTATGTGCATATATTAATTTGATAAAACAACTATAAAAAATAAACTATTATGGAGAGTTAATGGGAGGGTATGGAATTAGCTTAAGAATAGAGTTCAGGGCTGGTGATATATCTCAGTGGTATAAACTTTTCCTAGCATTCACAAGACCCAGTGCCAAAAAAGTGTTACTTGGAGTGAGGAGGAATCTTTTCCTTTACCATTTTTCATTCTAGGACTGGAGCCTGCAATTAAACTGACAATAGACAGATTAACAGAAGAAAAATTGATTTCCACATGCATGCAGTAGCACCAAAAAGCAATGGCATCCTGAATAGCTAGGGGTAAGGAATATACCAACTTAATTAAAGGGACTAGATATTTAATGACTTCAAAGGATTGCAAGTTCTGATGAGGTTTGTTTGCACAATTTTTTGGAATGACCTGATATACAAGGTCAGTGGTATCCCTGACTACAGATGCCTCTGAAAGGGTATGCTTGTGTCAGAAGTTGTCTTAGTTCATTTTGATCATAACACTACTAGTATTGTTATAGTATAAAGTATTTTAATACTCAATTTATAGGAAATGCATAGAAGACAGACAAATATTAAAAACATGTACTTGGATGTGGGACCACTCAGAAAAGTCTAGTGAGTGAATGAAATCTACTTTGTGATAAAAATACCACAAACATCATTTATTTCCATCAATAAGAGATATATATTTAAAAAAAATCTAAGCTGGGTATGGTGGCACACACCTGTAATCCCAGTACTTGTGAAACTGAAACAAGAGGATCACAAATTCCAGGCCAACCTCAACAATTTAGTTTCAATTATTTTAAAGGGCTAGGGGTGTAACTCAGAGGTAGAACATAGCTGGGTTCAATGTTCAATCCACCCCTCAACCTCCAACACACACACACACACATACATACACACACACACACACACACACACACACACACACACACACACATATTCAAACACTGGCGTTGTCCAGAAAAACTTAACAGGTTTATTTGTAATTGTTATAAAGTTAAACTACTGAAATTTGTTCACTAAAACAAATTTGCATTGCATTAATGTTTGACTTGCATTAATGTTTTACTTCCTGACATTTATATTTAAAATTATACACAAATGAAAATGGAAAAAAACTACAAATACCTGATTTATGCTCCCTATTATTCTTCTCACAATCATATATTTAGGTACCTTTTTAACACCATGGAAAATATATAACATTCAGAACTACCAATAACAGAAAGAAGAGAAAAAATGAAAATGAAATGTTTCCCATCATAGTGGATTCTTGAGCATGTTCTCCATGTTTACTGTGTGCTAAATTGTATGTCTTCCTGTAGCATAATTGCTACCTGTTTTTGTGAATATCACAAAATTTGTTGTCTTCAAAAAGGCCAACCAAATAGGACTCACTCACCTCTTACAAAGTATCAATAGCTGTGCTCTGTAAGTGCAGATCTGTTTTGAAGTCCTGAGCAATTTCTCCTACCAGATACTGGAAAGGGGATTTTACAAATAAGAATTTCAAAGGACTTCTGATCATGTCAAATGTCTAATTTCACTTTCACACAGCACCACAGTACCAGGTTTGTAACAATGAGTTTTTATTTCATTCTTTTAGTAGAGAAAACACTCTTGCCAGTGGATTTTGTAGCCAATTATTTCCTGAGTGTTTTGCCATCTGCCCATTTTCAGTCTGTCTGTTTTGTAGGAGTCATGGTAGAAAGACCTAATCTGGATTTGGTGACACATACCTGTAATCCTAGTACATGGGAGGCTGAGACAAGAGGATCACAGGTCTGTGGCCAGCTTCAGCAACTTAGTGAGGCCCTCTGAAATTTAGTGAGACTCTGTTTCCAAATAATAATAATAATAATAATAATAATAATAAATAAAGTAGTACTTGGGGTGTAACGGAGAGGATTCAATCAATCTCCATACACACAAAAGATAGCTCCTTATTAGTCTTCCTTTCCTTCCACTTGAGCTTGGCAAGTGCTGCAACAGCAACTGCAAACACAATCCTTAGCAATATTCATAAAGTACTATTTTAGCCTGATGATGGAAGGTCAGATAAATTCCATCATGAAACAGTTTTTTTTCACTTCGAAAAAAGTTATGTATCATTCTGGTTGGTTGTTGGTCTCTTCAATAATTAGAACAATAAAATGGAACAGGATGGTTAGAAACATAACACATATATACAAATTTAGTACATAGGGTAGAATTTCAAACGATGGAAAAATAATGATTTACTTAATAAATGATGGTCTAAAAATATTCATTAAAAAATAAGAAGAAAGATAGAGCTTTGCAGAGGTAGAATACTCCTGAATTCAATCCTCAGTATGAAAAAATAAATAAAAAGATAAATTTGTGTTGCACAGCATTTTTAGAAGCATCATAAAAAACTAAAATATAGAAAAATTTGTGCCTGATCACAGAAAAAAGAAATGTCAAAAAAGTAAAAACCAACAAACTTAACGCCTATTAAAGAAAATAGGATTTATACTACTAAGTAAAAGATGGATTGCTTTATTCAAAATATACTATTGCAATAGGGTTGTACAATAGAGGACAGAGATTCAGATTCTAGATTCCATGTTTTAAAATAGAAGATAATAAGCCGGGCGTGGTGGTGCACACTTGTAATCCCAGCATTTGGGAGGCTGAGACTGGAGGATCTGGGTTCGAGGCCAGCCTCAGCTACCTAGTGAGGCTCTCCGCAACTTAGTGAGACCCTTTTTCAAAATAAAGAATAAAAAATAGGGCTGGGGGTATAGCTCGGAGGTAGAACGCCCCTGAGTTCAATCCCCAGTACTGTAAAAAAAAAAATCATAGTATATGGAAACAGCAATTACAAGAAAGTTAAAAATATAAGAAATGGAGCCGAGCGTGGTGGCGCAGGCTTGTAATCCCAGCATTTGGGAGGCTGAGACCGGATGATCCCGGTTTGCGGCCATCCTCAAGCCTCACATACTTAGTGAGGCATTCCGCAACTTAGTGAGACCCTGTTTCAAAATAAAGAATAAAAAATAGGGCTGGGGGTGTAGCTCGGAGGTAGAATGCCCCTGAGTCCAATCCCCAGTACCACAAAAAAATAAATAAATAAAAAAAAGAAGATAATAAATTTACTTCAAATTGTCAACATGAATATTTAGAAAATTAATAGAGATAATCCAAATATGAGAATGCTTGGTGTTTAGTAATTTCTAAATAAATGTTAAATAATTTTATATGAATTTTTTTGAGGTACTGGGGATTGAACTCAAGGGCATTCTACCTCTGAAACACATCCCCAGCCCTAGTTTTTATTCTTTATTTTTTAAATAGGGTCTCACTAAGTTGCGGAGGGCCTCACTAAGTAGTTCTAAGTAGTTGAGGCTGGCTGCGAATCTGCGATCCTCCTGTCTTAGGCTCAAAGTATTGGTATTACAAGCGTGCACTACCACACCTAGCTATGAGTGTTTTTGTTGTTGTTGTTGTGTTGTTCTGTTTTAAGAAGTTGCTTATGAACCTACCTGCTTGAAAGAAATACCTGTAATTCCTTGGGCTTATACATAGATAATATACACTCAATATATCAGACTATGTTGTTGATATTATTATTGTTAATAGTAGTAGTAGTATTTTGAAACTGTGGATTGAACCCCAAGGGAATTCTACCACTAAGCTACTCTGCCAACTCTGCCAGTCCTTTTTATTTATTTATTTATTTATTTATTTATTTATTTATTTATTTACTTATTTTATTTTGAAACACGTTCTTGCTAAGTTTCTAAGGGCCTTGCTGTTGCTGAGATTTGCTTCAAACCTGCAATCTTTCTTTCTCAGCTTTCCAAGTATTGGGATTACAGCTGTGCTCCACCAAATCTCAAAGAGTACACTATGTTATTTAATATATATATAGTAATTAATTATGAATATAAATCATGGAAAATTAGTTAAATTGTGGAGACATTTCAATAAAATTAGGTGGAAACTACAGAGTATTACAAAACTTGTATTTGAATAATGATATTAGTCAAGAATACAGGTCAAACCTGTCACAGTGGCACACAACTGTAATCCCAGTACTTAGGAGGCTGAGACAGGAAGGTTGCAGGTTAGAGGCTTGCCTCAGTAACTTCGTAAGACCCTGTTTAAAAAAAAACATGGCTGGGGTGTATTTTATTACAGTAATGGCAAGTTAGCTAACACAGACAGTTAATTGTGGAAAAGCTATGAGAACTGGGTTTCACATTCATGATCCAAACTATAACAAGGTGACACAAAAATACTGACAAAGTTCAATTTTGAACTCAGATCTCTTCAGCATAGTTCACTGCCTTTTTGATTTAGACATCAGATATTAGATTACTTTGCCTTTTATATAATACAAATCTGCAAAATTTAGTCCTACTTTGGAAAATTGGCAGAAGCTAACGAAAGTCCCCAGGAAAGAATGTCTTTGATATATTTGAGAATTTTTTTGTGCAAATACACTAAGACGTTGTGTAGGTAATGTGTTGACATTATTATGCATGTCTTTTCTGGTAATGGAAGATAGAAAGGGCATTATGCCATTTCAAAGAAGTTATTTCCTTTCTTTCTTTAGCAGCTGATTGAATGGTAGATGGATGTCTTAGCATGATATGATTTTAGACTGTATAGATGCTTGTCAAGTCATTTTGGTTCAACTATGAATACTTCCTCATACACAAGGCTGTCTAGTTATCTCTACTTTTCATTTGATACACTTCAAAAAAATAAAATGAAAAAGATATATTTCTGCCTTTCAACAAATTGAGACTGGAGTGAAGAGCAATGAACAAAAACATACATAAAAAGGCAAACAGAAGGGAAAATGCAAAGAATACAGTCTAAAGTGAAAATATAGAACACTTTTTCCACATCTTATTTTTCCCATTATCTATTAAATTGATGAAATATATTAGGGGAAAAAGAGATATCATAAATTGAAATTCACAGGATTTAAATTGGTGCCAAATTATATACTGACTATGCCAGAACTTATCCCTTTCCTATTGATTTCCCATCCATTACTTCTTAAAATCCTTCCTAAAATGGAAGCTGACTAGGAGAAAATCGCTAGATCCATAGTAAAAGGGGAAGGTATTCATAAAGAACAGGAAATACTTGGCCACTTGTAAATATGGATTCCATTTTACCAACTATACTCTGCCACTCTTAAAAGCTAGTGGATATTGTTTGAAATGTGTACATATTTTTTTTTAAATTCAGCAATAGTGTTTACTTCTGCACAGAAGGGTGCAAGCACACCGGGCAGGCAGTCCACTCAGTCTTTTACCTCCTAACACAAAGGCCAGTACACTGTTTCCTATTGACTGGAGTATGGATTTTATAAATTAATCCAGTTGGCTAGTTTTCACTGGGCAGATTTTAGAAAAAGAGAAACAGGAAACCAGCACACCCGAGAAGTGGAACATATCGACATGTGTACAATAGTTACAAAACGGAGACCTAAGCCACTGTCACAAAATGGAAGCCTGCCAGTTTCTATGGGATCCTGTAGCTTTGATAGAGAAGATTGCTTTCCTTTCCTACAATTTCACCTTCTTCTATTATGCACTTCTATTTTTTTTCCTTCAAATTCTGTTCATATGAACTGACTTTTGCAATCTGGGTTTACAAGTAGATAAAGTTTATCCTAGTATAAGGGCCAAGGCTGTTTGTTAATGACTATCTCTATAAGTCTCTAGACTAATCCTCATATGTAAGGGATTATACAGCATACTACCATGTCAGGACAGATGTCATTATTCCCTTTTATTTATTGAACCACTGCTCTGTTAGATTAGTGAAAATACCATTATTCCTAAATTTTCAGTGAATTTATTTGCCAGGATTGTTAGTCCTTATAGAACTAATCTATTTTTCCATGCCATGTGACTGGTAACATCTAATTGTTTAGCTATTCCTTTTATAGCACCCTTAGTATAGTTGACAAATCTCTGTGGATGATAATATAATTAATCCACTCTATATTTTTTAAAAAACTAACAACATAGTATACAATATATCATATTGACTACTATTACATTGTCCATTTGTAATAATCATTTGCTTATCATAAGGGTTATTCATGACTGTCTGTTTTTTGTTTTTACATATTTGATAGAGCCATCTGTCAATCAAGCATGTTTTTTATCCTTTAGAAATCTGGTGGTCCTGAACCTGCAAAGCCTGAAAGAAGGACAGATTTAGCTTTATATCATTTTAAAAAGATTCAGAAGTTTTGGATATCAATGCCATATTGTTTCTTCTATAAGCCTAAAAGCAGAAGTACCATTATAAATTATAATGTATAAGGGGAAACCAAAATCAGAAGATATTTAGTTAAATTATGTAGGTGATTGAAATATGTACTTTTATACAAAATGGTTTGTGAATCAAGCTAACTTCCTACACAGTGCTTATTATCCAGAAAATTGAAAGAATAAGAAATTTAAAAAAAAGTCTAATGAGTTAAAAATTTGAAAAATATAAGCTTTTATTATAGCAATGAAGCTACAAACTTATGAACTCTGTGCTATCACTTAGCCATGTCTGGATATAAATTTTAAGTCAATAAAAGTAGATAGGTTTTACTAAAAGGTCAGTGCAAGACCTTTTTAATTCTAACATTCTAATATGTGTTCCAAAATGCATATCCTAAAAGATATTAACTACCTCTGCTTTCCTGTACATTGTGAAGAATACCATTATCTGCCACCTTTAGAAAGAATTAGCAGTAAATTATGATCATTTTCATTTACCCTGATGTTGAGTTGATTTCTTTACCAATTCATGTCACTAGGTGACATATAAACACACTCCTTTCGCTTCTCATTTCAACATATATAAAAATATCTATAAGAACTAGTGTAAATCATAAAGCTGATAATCATAATTACTTTAATATATCTATTTGTCATTTGTATTGCTTCTTTTGTAAAGTGTCTATTCAATTTAGTTGTCCATTTCTTGATTGGGTTATTTATTTTTCTGGTGTAAAGGTTTTTAAGTTCTTTGTATATTCTAGATATTAGTCCTCTGTCAGAGGAATAACTGGCAAAGATCTTCTCCTATTCTGTGTGCCTTCTCTTTTGACTCTTGATGGTTTCCTTTGATGTGCAGAAACTTTTTAGTTTAATACCATCATACTTCTTAATTCAATACCATCATACTTCTTAATTCTTGCTTTAATTTCTTGAGCTGGGGGGATCTTGTTGAGGAAGTATCTACCTGCTCCTGTATGTTGGAGTGTTGAACCAATGCCTTCCTCTAGTAGCTTCATAGTCTTTGGTCTAAATTCCATATCTTTGATCCATCTTGAGTGGACTACTGTGCAGGGTGAGAGGTAAAGATTTCGTTACATTTTTCTACAAATGGATAACCAGTTTTCCCAACACCATTTGATGAAAAAGCTGTCTTTTCTCCAACTTATATGTCTGGCATCTTTGTTGAAAATCAATTTGCTATAAGTGTGTGGGTTTGTTTCTGTATCTTCTGTTTCATTGGTTTTTGTGCCAATACCATGCAATCAGGGAGATGCAAATCAAAACTACACTGAAATTCCATCTAACACTAATCAGAATGGCAATCATCAGAAAATCAAATAACAATTAAATATTGGCAAGGATGTGGGAAAACAGTAGTTCATTTACACTCTTGGTGGGATTGCAAACTAGTTCAGCCACTATGGAGAATAGTGTGGAGATTACTTAGACATCTGGGAATGAATCCACCATATGATCCATTTATACTCCTCCTAGATATGTTTCCAAAGAGGTTGAAACGAGAGAACTACAGTAATATACGCATACCCATGTTCATAGCAGCACAAGTCACAATAGCCAAATTATGGAACTAAACTAGGTGTCCATCAACAGATCAATGGATTACAAAATTATGTTAAATATACATTATGGAATTCTACTCAGCAATAAAAAAGAACAAAATTATGTCATTTTCAGGAAAATGGATGAAACTAGAGAACATTATAATAAGTGAAATTAGCCAGGCGTGGTGGCGCATGCTTGTAATCCCAGCATTTGGGAGGCTGAGACTGGAGGATCCGGGTTCGCGGCCAGCCTCAGCTACCTAGTGAGGCACTCCACAACTTAGTGAGACCCGGTTTCAAAATAAAGAATAAAAACTAGGGCTGGGGGTATAGCTCGGAGGTAGAATGCCCCTGAGTTCAATCCCCAGTACCGCAAAAAAAAAAAAAAAAAAAAAAAAAAAAAAAATAATAATAATAATAATAATAATAATAATAATAAGTGAAATTAGCCAATTAGAGAAAGTTTAGCGTCACATTTTCTCTAATGTGCGCAAGTTAGGGAGTATTTAGCATACAAGAGGGACACCAGGTAATGGAGGATTTCAGAAAATGTAGCCAGAGAGGTGGTCTAAGGGAAGGGGAGGAGAAAGACTGATGTTCATTAATGGAAATAATGCTATCAAATATGTATACATATTTGAATATATCAATGTCAATGTCAGTACTCTGTATTGGGAAGGGGGAAATGGGGAGGCAGCGGAGGGGCCCATCAATTGCTGTGCATGCGTGTCATTGCCAACATTATTTGCATTATGATGTGCGGCCATAATGAACCAATAAAAGCACATTAAAAAAAAAGTTACCTTTAGAAATCCCAGCATTTACTGAGGAAATTTTACTACATTACTAAGTATGATTTTTATACTGAGAATAATTTAAGAGTAAAACTGGTTTCAAACTACTTTTGTCTTATCAATTTGCTAAGAAAAGGATGGAAAACAGAAATAACCATTAAATTCTTTGTCAAAGATTTCATGTGAACTCAGAGTGATTCTGAGGAACTCATGCTATATTCGAGTGTAAATACTTTTTTCTCGAATATAATTTAATATTCCTTTAAAAGTAAGAATTAAAATAATAAAAGAAACAGTAGCTTAATTATGGTGTTACAGTTTAATTGCCAATACAGAACATAAAATACCATAATCTCATTAATATCATATTAGTTACCTGTGTTTAACTTTTAACTAAGAATAACAAGTGACCATATTCCTTGTTTTTTAAAGTAATACTAAGCAGGGTGCAATAGTGCCTGCCTGTATTTTGTTGGGGAGGCTGAGGCAGGAGAATCATAGGTTCAAGGTAGCCTCAGTAGCCTAATGAGATTCTGTTTTCAAATAAAAAAAATAAAATAAAATAGGGCTGTGGTGCAGCTTGGCAGTAGACTGACTCTGGCTTCATTCTCTAGTACTGAAATAACTAACTAGCTAACTAACTAACTAAATAACTAAATAAATCTGAAACATCCTCTTAACTATTATTTGTTTATATTTGATATTCATTAATAAAGATTATTGTGTCCTTTTAAATTGTGTACTTGCTCACTGGATAAAAGGTCATGTTTTAAATTTTAGCTTACACAATGTCAAACATTAAATAAAATATGAAGCGATGAATAAGTCTGACAGTTGAGCATAAAGTAAACTTTAAAATTCAGCCTGAATGAGTATCAGACTCGAAGAAAACATGATCAGTTTTAAGTATGACTTGAAGTTTTAGTCTGTTATATGATGCTATAGCATAATGCTTAAAATTGTGTAATTTATTTAAAAAAACTATTTTCTCACAGTACTGAAGGATAGGAAGTCCAATATCAAGACACAGCATTTTCAATTGTCTGATGAGGGCTGCTTTCTCCAGAGGGAAGGAAAATTGTGCTGGACATGGTAGAAAGTGGAAGGGTAAGGGAGCCCAGTGCATTGCAAAAGCTCTTTTTTAAGGCCCTTAATCCCATTTGTAAGAAGAAACCCTCGCAGCCTAATAACCTAATTAGAGGTCCCACCTCTTAGTACCACTGCATTTTGTTTTTTTGGGGGGAGCAAAATTCAAACTATACAACTGGAAAAGTATAAATATATCCAAATGTATTCAAGTGCAATGTAATACATGTAAGAGATAGTAACTGGTAAACTTGGTGTTCCAAACTGGACAATTCATTTAAGGGTCATTCATATAATGAGGTTAACCTCATGATAACCATAAAATGGGCTAATATATTTTTTTTAGTCTTTAAAGATGTGAAGACTAAGGAATTGTATTAAATCTTGGATATACATATTCTTGGAAGAAAAAATTAAGCAGCTTAGCAGATTGTGGAATTGCATACATTACAAATAGAATAGAAATATTTATTATATATAGAATTTATTGTTGAAAAATATGTACTAGCCAACCATGGTGGTACACGCTTGTAATTCCAGTACTTGGGAGGCTGAGACTGGAGGATCCAGGTTTCGCAGCTAGCCTCAGCTATTTTGTGAGGCCCTCCACAACTTAGTAAGACCCCGTTTCAAAATCAAGAATAAAAAATAGTTCTGGGAGTGTAACTTGGAGGTAGAATGCCTCTGGGTTCAATCCCCAGTATTGCAAAAAAAAAAAAAAAGAAAAAAAAAAAAAAAGAAAGAAAAAGAAAAATATATACTTAAATTCTAGAATAATCACTAAAAGAATGGATATTGAAATGTACAATTTGTCAACTGAAATAAAGACTCAAACAGAGTAAGAGTTGTAAAGAAACCAATGTCTCCCTCCAAAAAAATGAGAAAAAGAAAACCATCACAGAAAAAAATGAATTATTAAATGTAAAGTAATAGAATTAATCCAATCATATCATTGTTTATAAACAAGTAAATGGATATCCAGTTCTGAAAAAGTATGGAGAAAACACATTCTGTATAATTGCTCTATTAATTACAAGAAAATATCTAGACCATCTGTATCTCAATTAGTCAAAGCAGTTTAAAGGTGGGGGAAAAGAAAAAGTAGACCTTGACTTAATTTCTTCTGTGCTATGTGCTTTGGGATGTCAAGTAGTTTGTCACTGTGAATAACTTCACCTTCTCCCATCCCACATGCTCCCCTTCCCCATTATAATGAGATTGGCATTGGTATTCTCATATATTTTCATAATGTCAAGGATAGCATTTCTTTCATTAATTCTCCCTCTTCCCCTCCTGACTCTTCCCTAGACCACCTCCCTCATTCCAATGAAGCCTCTTCTCCATTATCTAATGTCCCTTTTATATCCTGATTGCTCCCTAGCTTCCACACATGAGAGAAAATACATGACCTTTCACTTTCTGTGACTGGCTAATCTCACCTAATAAAT
The DNA here is from genome assembly GCA_004027655.1 of Graphiurus murinus. Lineage (NCBI taxonomy): Eukaryota > Metazoa > Chordata > Mammalia > Rodentia > Gliridae > Graphiurus > Graphiurus murinus. The sequence goes on along the minus strand of PVLC010005039.1, from coordinate 42,121 downwards.
GTTCTCTTGGTCCATCCATTTTTCTGCAAATGACATCATTTGGTTCTTCTATATTGCTAAGTAGAATTCCATTGTGTGTATAGTCCAGTATTTTTAATCCATTCATCTGTTTATGGACACCTAGGTTAGTTCCATAAAATGAATTGTTTTGCTATAAACATGGACATGCATGTATTACTAAAATATTCTGACTTCTGTCCTTTGGAAAGATACCTAGGAGTGGTATAGCTGGATTGTATTATGGCTCCATTCGATTCCATTTTCTGAGGAATCTCCACACTGATTTTCACAGCAGCTGCACTAATTTGCAACCCCAACAGTGTAGAAGAGTTCCTGTTTTTCCATCTCCTTGCCAAGCTAACTTATGTCAAAATTGAATACTCACAGAGGATTTGGAAAAAAACAGAGAGTAAGTATAAAAGTAATGGCAAATCACAGAGAAGTAAGTTTGTTGGATATATTATTATACCTCTTTATTTTCTTAATATATCCTAACTGATTATAAGATGACAAGACAAATTTTGATCCACTTAGAAGTTAGGCTGATATAGGGTGTAGCAATTAGTTTTTTAATTAATAAATCAGAATACATTTCCAACTATGACAGTTAGCAGTTATACTACATTTACTGTGGTAATGTGTTTTACCTGATGAACATATATTCAAATTGTTTTATAATATATACTATGTGTTATTGACACAATATATAATAATAAATAAAGATACAGATATTTAGTAAACAAAGTGCTTAATTACAAAGATCCATAATCAAACTTTGATTATTGTAAATAATTTTAAAATAAGAAAACAGTACAAATATGAAATCACCTGTATTGGAATAATAAGGAAAATATCAAACCAGGATGTTCTGATTTTGTATAGCCCAAGAGATATGAATATTCTTTGTAACTAGATAGATTTCTTTCAGACCTTGACTTAGTTTCTTCTGTGAATAATCAATTGTGCTGTGTGCTTAGGGCTGTCAAGTAGTTTGTCACTGTGAATAACTTCTTGAGGTCTGCTGGCTATAAAAACTTGCAGGTCTCAGAATAAAGTTGGCATTAGCAGAAGACTTTTGTCCATCCTATTTATGGGATTCACAGTCCCAAGTTCAATACTGACCTAGAGAGCAGTAATAAAGCATCATTAAAAATAAAACTCATCTTTAAATTTTAAAAAGTTGTGTCTACACCAGTCACAGTGATGCATGACTATAATCCCAGTACTTTGGAGGCTGAGACAGAAAGAGTGCAGGTTCAAGGCCAGCACATAGTAACTTAGCAAGACCTTATTTTAAAGCAAAACAAACAAAAAAACAAACACAAGAAATGTCTGGGTCTGCAGCTCAGAGGCAGAATGTCCTCAGTTCAATCCCCAGTCCAATAAATAAATATGTAAATAAATATTTTATAAAATTAGAGGAATAATTTTTCTACTTAGATAAATATATATTTCAGGGATGTCATTTTAGGTCTAAATTAGTTTTGCATCAGTTCCTGTTCTAAATCAGTGAAAAGACATATGATTTATTTGTGCCTCCCTTTATTTATTTGTCACATGAGAATAATATCTATGGGCTAACCACTTCACCCAGTAAATGTTTATGTTATAATGATTTACAAATTTAATGTATTAAACATTATTCATGTAATCTTAATCATCCAAATAAATTGCATTATTTTGGAAGCAAAAGTGTTATTCAGTTTTATTTCATAAAAATATATATTCCAGATAAATTAATTTCTAATAAATTAAGTTTGTCTGAGAAGCATACTCTCATGTGTTTTTAATAAAGTGTTCAAATTTTGACGTGAATTTTCTAATCATATTAACGGGGTTAATATTACGGCTCTGTCCTTTTCTAGTTACAATATTGTGTGTTAGTAACTTAGTCATTTTATTTCTCAGAATCTATAGCCATAACTCAGTATAAAGCTATATTAATCTAATGGGCTAAATAAGACCATGCATGTGGAATTTCTTAATAGTGTATCCAAATCATAGTAAGTATTCAGCATATACTTTATTATACTGTGGTTCTGGTTGACTAAAAAGTCTATGAGAATGGCATTGATTCTCTACAATTTGAAAAGTCCTTACAAAATAGTTGATTCTTGACTGCATTTCTAAATCTTTAACCAGAGGAAATAGCATTAAAATAGAAAATCTGTTGCTGTGTCAAATTCAGGTTATACATGAATAAAAATAAAACATTAATTATGGAAACACAAGCTCCTTTAATGTATATGAAACACATACCTGGAGTTTTGATAGAATAATAGAAAACAAACTTTTTTTGACTCACATAAAATCTAATCCTTAGTAGATGTGAGAGCATTTTTATTTTCTATTATTCTGAGGCCTAGAATTAGGAAGTTCTGCCATTATTAGCAAAAGGCTTCCAAAGCTGTCCTGGAAGTCAAGATCTCACCTGTAAAAGTGAGGAAAAAAGAGGGAATTTAATATGAGGTGAGCCTGGAAGTTGCATTCTTCACTTTTTACTACATTCCAATGACCTGAAATCAATTTTGTGGTATTATTTTTAACTTCAAAGGAAACAGAGAAATTTAACCTATTTGCATGCCCAAGAGAGAAAAGGAATCAATTCCAGAGAGCAGCAATTTTAGTTTGCCATATTTAATATATTTTTTAAAAATCACAAAATTCCAGAAATATAATATCTTCTTTTTATTAATTTGGTATTGGTGCATTATAATTGTACATGATAGTGGTATTCACAGTGATACTTTTATATATGCATATAACATTGTGTTTTCTGTTTATTTCCAATACCTCCTTTTGTACTCCTCTTCCCTCCCCTGATTCTCTTCTACTACCCTACTGGAATTCTTTCTAAATTTTCATGCAGTCTTTTTCTTTTTCCTTTTTTCTCTCCAGTTTTCACATATTAAAAAAAGAAAAAAAAATTGGCTGTTGATTTTCTGAGTCTGGTTAATCTCATTAGTATGATGTTCTCCAGTTCCATTAATTTTCCTGCAAATGGCTTATTTTCTTCTTTATGGCTAGGTAAAACTCATTTGTGTATATAGACCTCTTTGTTTTTTTCATTCACCTCTTGACTGGCACATAGGCTGGTTCCATAACTTCATTATTGTGAATTGCACTGCTATCAACATTGGTATGTATGTATTGCTATAGTGTGCTAACCTTTGTTCTTTTGAATAAATACTGAGGAGTGGTAAAGTTCAGTCATATTATAGTTTGATTTCTAGTCTTTTTTAGGAACCCCCATATTGATTTTCATAGTGATTGTACTAATTTACAATACCAACAAAAATATTTAGGTGTTCTTTTGTACCCACATCCTTGCCAGCATATATTATTTGCAGAAATACACAATCTTTACAAAGGGCTTGCTTTTGGATAAATTGAATATTATTTGAGTTCTTTATATATGCATAATTTGACTTAATGGAAAAACACAAATATCCCATCACAAATAGATATCTCCATTCTTTCATCACTTAAATTCTTCATTGTGTACTTATCTAGGACAGGGTATTATTTATTGCAGACATCTAATATATGTCTTTCTTTACTCTGAGGAAGTTATATCATATGTATTTCATTGTAGTAAATGCAATTTTACACATGCCTTGTCAAAGAGATAAGGGATATATTTTCTTTCTATAATAATTTCCTGTGCAAACACCAGATAATAATCCTCAATTTTTCTGTATACACTCACTATTAATGAAATCTTCCAAGTATTGCTTGTCATTGAAAGAAGAAACTAGTTAAAAAAGTTCCTTCTTCTGCAGTAACCCTTGTATACCCAGTGGATTCAAAAGAATGCATTTCTATGTGAAGTAGTTTTGGATGAACAGAAAAATAAAACTATGACAGATTCATTTCTAAAAGTCTATGTAATCATTGTCTGGTCTTCTATATGTATAACTATATTTTCTATGTAGGAAATAAGAAATGTTTTGAAAATCTAAAATTGAGTAATGTATATTTTATAAGAGATGTTAGATATGTCTCAAAGACAAATACACATACACAAATATGTATATAGATTATATATACTAAATGTCAATATTTTTATTTTCTGTAATATAATTTACTGATTATAATACTTCTATATGTAAATCCAGTGAAGGATAATTTCTTAAGAATTAGATGGGTATATTTTAAATATTTTTAAATTTCTAAGGTAGTGTTTATAACATGGTTCATATATAAACATCTAATCATAAAATCATAGATATGTTACCATAATTAACTCTACCTCCTCTCTAGATATTTCCATAAATTGATATATTTTACTAAAGAATTCCAAGAGACATGTAATAATACATAGCTCATTTCATATGTTTTTTTTATCAACCCTAAGCCTACATTTCTCTTTTTTATGATTATTAATTGTGAGATGCTATAATGATAGGCTAGGTTTAATTAGAGTAGGCATTAAAATACTATTCTGCATTATTATCTGTGAATCCTTCCCTGTTTATTATAGCCTTTTGTGACAGAATCTGTATAAATGTTTTAGCTTTTAGTACACAGTGGTTGTTAATACTTTTACTGGCTCTGTGAGTATTCATATGGATTGGATTAGATAGCCCCAGTCAGACAGGTTTTGATTTGATAAATAACAGGCAGGCATAACACCAAGAGGGCTCAGATCAGGATTCATTTCGCTTGCTGAGCTATGTTTCCTGTATTAGCCTCCACACGGCCAAGACTGGGTGACACCATCTTGGGCTCCACATGGAAGAGACTGGGCAGTGCTATCTTGGGTTTCATGTGGTTGGAACTGGGTGGTGCCATTTTCTTTTTTTTTATTGGTGCATTATAATCATACATCTTTATGAGGTACAAGCTGGTAGAAGCACACATGCACACATTTTCTCATTTAACCCTTCCCCAATTCACGTCCCACTCCCTCGCCCTCCCTCCTTCTCAAGTTCAGTTTAGTGATTTACTTTGATATGTTTGTGAAAGTACATCATGTGCATTAGGGCACCCCCTCCATCACCTTCAGTTAAATTACCTTCTTTGCTCATCTAAGGTTTCTCCTTCTTTGTCTAGAGTCCCTTTATGTCCCATTTTCTCCCTAGCTTCTGTATATTAGAGAGAACATACGATTTTTTACTTTTTGTGACTGGCTAATCTCACTTATCATAATGTTTTCCAGTTCCATCCATTTCCCTGCAAATGACATGTTTTTTTTTTCTTCTTTATGACTGAGTAAAATTCCTTTGTGTACATATCCCATAATTTTGTCATTCATTCATCAGTTGATGGGCATCTTGGCTGGTTCCATAGTTTGGCAATTGTGAATTAGGTGGCTATCAACATAGATACACATATGTCGGTCTGATAGTTTGGTTTCCATTTTCTATAGAGCATAGGATATAAAAAAAAATTCTTAGGAACTCTTAAACAATCTGTTTTAACATGCCAGCATAGAGTTCAGACAAAAACTTATGAATAACTTGTCCACACATGCTAGCATATAGCTTCAGAAACTTGTCTGGACATGTCAGCATGGGGCTCAGATCAGAACTTTGGTGCTGCAGTTGATAAGGGCATAGAATGCTCTCTCACCTTGTAATAGATCCTTAAGAGTTATTAAAATAAAAGGCCAAAAATGACCCCTTCCTCTATGGTGCAAGAGTGTTCCCCCACAGTCTCATTCCAGAGACAAAAGCAACTCCAGGGGTTGAAAGTGAGGTATGCAAGTCTCCTTTTTAATGTGGGCTAAAGGCCCAAGCAGTAAATTCCCACTTTCCCTCCCTTGGGCCATAAACAAAGACACTCCAGCCTTCTTATACCATTGACCACTTAACTGGAGAAGAGGAAAAGGAACAATTCATTACATCTAAAGGGCATGTGTTAAAAGAAGCAGAAAAGTGGTTAGGTTAAATTGTCTTGTTCCTCTTATCATACCTTTGTTTACATTCTGGGAAGGCTCCCTGGGGCTGGTCAGGTCTCTGGGCTGCCTAGAGAAAGGAGCTGGAATCATTAATTTGCAAGGCACTTTCTCCTCTCTGCCTGATGTCAGTTCACCCAGGCCAGGGGGAGAGAGCATGAGACTCCCTTTTCTTGTCTTAAGCCTAAACTCTAAGATTATTTCCATGGCTCTGGCTGCTCTGCCCATATCCTGGTGCTTCTAAAAGAACAGAGCTACAGATAAGAAACTTGCATGGAGCCAGGTACCCAGGTAACTACCCATAAGTCATACATGTCAGTGACCTCCTCAAGAATTCCCCCTCCTACCCTCCCTAGACCCAACTTCAATCACTGTCAAGTTACAACCTCTGTAAGCCCTCCTGCCTGCTTCCACCCTTTGTTACAAATCTATGAAATAAGAGCTCTTGTAAAGCTCAAGGCCCAGGGTTTTTCAGGAATCATCCTACCTCTGGCCTGCCGGTGTAATAAAACTTCCTCTCTTCCACCTTAACTGCCTTGGGTCAATTATTCTAGGGAATTTCTACAACACCCTCTTCAGCATAAGACAAAGATCAGCACTTTTGTGCTGCAATTGATAATGGACACTTGGATCATAAAGTGTTTTCTCACCTTTGATGGACTTAATGTCATTAATAAATTTGATCTGATGATAGGAATCTGGCAAGTTCAATAAGCCTGGAAGAGCTTGCCAAAGACAGTGTAAAAAAACCCAGAAAGTCCTATAAAAGCCCCGGGCTTCTTAAGAGCAGTAGGCTGACCTTTGCTTATGCCACAACAGTCTGTCCTTGTATATGACTAAGATCCAAGAACTTGGAGTCTTTGCTGACTGAGAATCAGTGTGACAGAGACTTCTGAAAACTCTGCATCCAAGCCAATTCCTAAATTTCTCTTCCATTCTTGGGCTTGGTTCCTTATTCCTTATTCCCTGCTTGCTTGAACTGTATCATTTGCTGATTATTTGAAGTGGTATTAAGTTTTAGAATTTGCATATTGTTTAATATATTATTTTGACCTAAATTGTTAGATTTGCTACTGAGAAGTGTATTGTTTGATGCTCATTCATTGCTAATTGGTTTTTGCAAAGCAGTGACTAAGTATCCAAACTTAGAACTTAGCCTAACTTTACTTAGACAATTTCCTGATAAGTTCCTGTGTACTATAACCTGTGAGTGTTAAATAAACCTGTGGCATTGTGGAAAGACAAAAGTTGTGTATGACATGACTCATTGATTTTAGGACCTTGTGGTCCCATTGCTCATAATACCTCTGGAGCCCCTCGTGGCTAAGATTGGGTGGTGCCATCTTGCTGGATTTAGATGCTTTATATTGTGGTCTTAGCTGCTGGAAGAGGATTTTTTCACCTCAAAGGGGGCCTGGGAAGAAAGCTTTGTTCTTCTATTTTGTCCCTTGGCTTTCAGCCAAGAGCTATTTTTAAGGATATAGCTGGGCTACTACCTCAAAGTAAATATCATATGAGTACTAACTTCCTAGGCATTTTTTGTGATTAAAGTGAGTTATCACATATAAAGAACAATGAACATAGCTATTAATATACATTTTTGATTTATGTGGATTGATCTAAACAGTTTTATTTATTTATTTGTTTTTTATTGGTGCACTGGAATCATACATCTTTGTGAGGTACAAACTGGTGGAGGCATACATGTACACATTTCTTTTTTTGTGTGTGCGGTACTGGGGATTGAACTCAGGGGCGTTCTACCTCCGAGCTACACCCCCAGCCCTATTTTTTATTCTTTATTTTGAAACCGAGTCTCACTAAGTTGCGGAGTGCCTCACTAGGTAGCTGAGGCTGGCCGCGAACCCGGATCCTCCTGTCTCAGCCTCCCGAATGCTGGGATTACAAGCGTGTGCCACCACGCCCGGCTACGTGTACACATTTCTCATTTACCCCTTCCCCAATTCCCACCTCCCTCCCTCCCTCCCTCTCCCTCCTTCTCAAGTTCAGTTTAGTGATTAACTTTGATATGTTTGTGAATGTACATCATGTGCATTAGGGTGTCCCCCCCTTCACCTTCAGTTAAGTCACCTTCTTTGTTCATCTAAGGTTTCTCCTTCTTCATCTAAAGTCTCTCTTATGATTCACTTTCCTCCTATCTTCCACATATTAGGGAGAACATTTGATTTTTTTACTTTTTGTGACTCACTAATCTCACTTAGCATAATGTTTTCCACTTTCATCCATTTCCCTGCAAATGACATGATTTTGTTATTTATGGTTGAGTAAAATTCCATTGTGTACATATCCCATGGTTTTGTAATCCATTCGTCTGTTGACGGCATCTCAGCTGGTTCCATAGTTTGGCAATTGCGAATTGTGCAGCTATAAACATAGATACACATGCATCAGTCTGATAGTTTGGTTTCCATTCTTTTGGGTAGATACCCAGAAGTGGTATTGCTGGATCATATGGTAGTGGTATTGCTGGATCATTTCCATTTGTCTGAAGATCCTCCATACTGTTTTCCAAAGTGGTTGCACTAATCTGTAATCTCAACAACAATGTATTAGAGTTCCCACTTCTCCACAACCTGGCCTGAATTTGTTGTTATTTGTGTTTTTAATGATTGGCATTCTAACTGGGGTTAGGTGAAACCTCAAGGTAGTTTTGATTTACATCTCTCTGATTGCTAATGATGTTGATAGTTCCTCATATATTTATTGGCCATTTATATTTCTTCTTTTGTGAAGTGTCTATTTAGATCCTTTGCCCATTTCTTGATTGGGTTATTTGTTTTCTTAACTGTGAGTTTCTTGAGTTCTCTGTATATTCTGTGTATTTCTGTATATTTTTACCTATTGGAGGAGTAGTTGGTAAAAATTTTCTCCCATTCTGTGGGATCTAACCAGTTTTGAAAGAGAACTGGTAAAATTTTATACTGCAATAAATGATCTATCAATTTATCCTTTCAATAATGAAATATTTTGCTTCGTAGCATTTGAAGCTATGTTCTTTGTTATTTTTATAGCATAAAAACACTATATATGCTTGATAAATCTGAACTTTCAATGTTATTATCTAGCTTTGTTATCTCTAGCAATGCTTTTTCCTTAGATTCTATTTTGTTTATTACTGTGGATATATAAGATGTATTATTAATTATATGTTTTTACAACCTTTAATTTAAAAAATTTCCTTATGTTAGCTGCAAATCTTTTAAATAATGTAAAGTTGGACTTTTATGAACGCTACTGGTTAATTTTTTGACCACCGATTTTTCCCATATTCATTTTATAGATTTATTTATTTATTTATTTTTGGTACTGGGGATGGAACCCAGGGGTATTATACCTCTGAGCTACACCACCAGCCCTATTTTTTATCCTTTATTTTGAAATAGTTTTACTAAGTTGCAGAGGGTCTCACTAAGTAGCTGAGGCTGGCCTCGAAACTGGATCCTCCAGTCTCAGCATCCCAAATGCTGGGATTACAAGCGTGTGCCACCACGCCCACCACTTTAATACATTTTACTATGAATTTATTCAATCTTGGTGATAGATTTATGCAATATATACTTTTATGTTTTGAAACCTAGGGAGAATGTTACAAAGTTCTCTTCTTAATCTTCCAACTCTTGGTCAGCAAGTCATGCAATCAAAATTCAATTTTAGATATGTATTTGGACTTTGCCAGAAATATACCTGAGCTAATGTTGTAACCAAATTCCAGCACCTGCTTCAATTTGCCAAATTAAATAATTGTGACAAACCTTTGGGGAGAAGGAAAAATAAATTTGTTGATTTGCTAGCAAACCAGAGAAAGCCAGTGAACTTAAGAGTTCAAAATCAAACTCTGGATTCTCTCTGAAGAAACGAGTCAAGTCCCTTTTAAGAGTTAGCTCTTCAGGGTCATGTGGGCTTGTCAGAAGAGACACAATTCCTGTCTAAGTCATTCTTGAGTTGGTTCTTTCTCAGACTCACTGGCACCAGGTGTCTAGTATTCGCTCCTTTGGTCAGTAAATTGATAAGAGCCTGTTATTTGTTAATAAGAGGGGAAGGAGAGGGGCAGGAGGAAAAAAGGGGAGGAAACATGTCAGCTTTGAAACAGGCCATGTGTTAGCAGACAAGGTCATAAGCAGATCACCTTACAGTGTCAATGAAATTATTATGGATCTTAATTATCTATTCTGAAGTACATGTATATATCTCTACACCATTTAGCTTTAAGTTTACAAGATAAAACTGATTTTTGAATCTCCTGTGTGTTCTTTTCTTTTGAAATCCATTTCTTAGCTATAAGGCTCATACTATTTTTAAAGTTAATCTCCTCATCTTTTTCTATTCAAATAGAGTTCTTCACAGGAATGTCATTTCCATTTTCTCAAAGTGAATGGTGAAATCTATAAATGCTTCTGAGGAATGGATTTCATGACTCTGCTAAGACAAACTATATATATATATATATATATATATATATATATATATATATATATATATATTGCTAAGACAAACTAAATACTTTGATTTTCACTCACTAAGCTTTCAGTGCTGATTTAATCAAATTCTTGGTAAAAATGGGTAGCAGTTATTTTAAGTTAGAAATACTTCCTAGTGATTTTTAAACAAGCAGTACCTAAGGTCTCCTAAAATAATTTTATCTCTGAGAAACAAAACAAAATTGTTGATCCCAGAAATTTTATCAAGAATTAAAACACAGTTTGATATTTTAAATGAAGATACAATGTTTAAATAATTTTATTCAGTATTTTCTCAATAGTTTAATTATCTATAATGGAAACTCTTAGCTCTATATGGAATAAGTAATTTCAGTTGTATTTCTCAATGCTATCTATTCTGAAATCAAAGTCTTTGTTTAAATAGTTCATTAAAATAATGTCAGATATTACCATTGTTGTATTTCTGTGTAGAAGTTAGTAAGCTAAATTATAACACAAGATTTTGGCTGAAATCTTACAAATATAGTTATTTTGGTTGTCAAACTGGAATCTTTGTTGCTAAATTGCCAACTGAAATGTTTATTACTGATATGTTCTCAAAGTTCTCTCCATAATCTTGTCCAGAAATCATATTGTCAAGTTATATTTTAAAATAAAATATCAAGAAAGAGAAAAAAACTTCAAATATAGAAGAATAGATAGCATAAATAGATAATATTGGGGGAAAAAATGACAAATCCAGTTCAATTCAAAGACTATATAAAAGTACTGTATATGATCCATCATATGTTTTATTCATATTGTTTATGTAGAATTCTGTCTTGAAATAAAATAAGGTATTAATAATGACAAAATTGAATTTTTGCTAATGATTATATATTACATATACAATGAAAAGTACAGGACAAATGATATTACTTGAATAAAAAGCATTCTGCAAATTAGTTAGACAATCTCATTTTTTCTCCAAAATATATTGGTTATTTACAAATTTTTTATTGCTAGGTTGTTTTCTTTATTTTGTGTCAAAATATATTTTTCTAAGTCAAGAATGATGATAGTTTACCATAAAAATTGTGGTAGATATATTTGTTTTATGCTTCTAAAAATTGTGGAGAACAAGAGAACCATTATAGATACATGTAGAACCATTATAGATACATGTCTTCAAAATTTCTATAATGTTTCAGAATCAAAGATCTAAAATTTGTGTTACTTATAAAATGTTATAACTTTAATAACAGAAACATTATAAAGCTGCAAGAGATTCCTCTTGCTGTTGATCATCAATAGTAAATAAGATTTTTCACTGAAAATTACAAGAGAATTTAAAAAGATAAGGCTTTCTTATAGGATGTGTCACATCCTAAAAAGAAGTTGAATTATTTCTATAAAATTTTCATAGCTTTGAATTCTATAGTTATGAAAATAACAGAATGAAAGATCCCAGGTGAATGAAGACACTCAATGATACTTACCACAAGCAAATCTGTCAAGCAACAGGCAAAGCAAGATTCAGCTTTTACTAAGAAACTCAATGAGTTTGCAGTTGCAAATTTTGTGAAGTGAAATAACTCTAAACAGTGGGAGGTCAGGCTTAAAAGTATAAAGCAGGGTTGTTTCAATATGTCCCTGCTGCCTGGATTTGTATAATGATACTTCTGTGTGGACAGAGCTATTTAGGTACAATTATTTCATTGTTATTGATCATTCATGTAAAGCAGGCCATTTTCAACATTTCTGCTTTTGCTCATGGGTCTCATTTTATTAGCTATGCTGGCTATACTTTTATGTATTCACCATAGCGGAAATGATGTTAAATCAAATATGAGAATGTTCTGAATGCCTTGTATATAAAATTAGCTCATTTCAGGTTGCCTTTTTTTCTGACACTCAACTATTTATCTTTGAGAGCTCATGACCATATACTTGTAAAGCTGGCTTTAATATTGTCTATTTCATTTGTTCTTAGGTCCATACAAGAAGTCTAATACTGTTGGCATTTATGACTTAATTAGTGAGAAGATATCTTTTCTTATCTTAATATCAAGTTTATTTTCATTATTATGCTTTTCCTGTGATATTATGGGGTTCTTTATGATTTTTATTTGAGAAGTTAATTCCTAATTGTATTGATCTTATTTTTGCCATCCTGCCTTTCATATTTTCCCAACCACTGACAGTCTCTATACATACTTACTATTTAAAATATGCCTTCAAATACCAAAATGCAATAAAATCCTATTTTTATTTAAGTCTATATTAAATTTAACTCCAGGCTCACATTTCAGAAAGGATATGTATTGCTACAAAAGATTACTAAATATATGATATGCATGGTGCAATACTTGTGAAATAAACTTGACACCAGATTCTGAGGTCATGAATAAAAATAATTATATTGCTGTGAGTGGTGGCGCATGCTTGTAATCCCAGTACTTGGGAAGCTGAGATGGGAGGATCCGGGTTTGCAGCCAGACTCAGCTACTTATTGAGGCCCTCCGGAACTTAGTGAGACCCTGTTTCAAACTAAAAGAATAAAAAATAGGACTGGGGGCATAGACCGAAGGTAGAATGCCTGTGGGTTCAATCCCCAGTACTGCAAAAAAAAAATATTATTATTATATTGTTTTGGATGTGTGCATATGTTATGGGCTAAAACTAAGCCATTCAAAGTCATTTATGTGCAATGAGTCCTTAATTGCATTATCTTAGGTGAAAATTGATAGAATTGCACATTATTTCTATAATGTGGCCTGTGTGACAATGCATGTTTTGTTTAACTTAACAATGATTAATATCTGCATTGAGTTTATAGAATTCTGAAAATAAACTACCAGTTATGAGGTTGAATTCAATGTTTATCTGTCCTTCTGAGATAACATTCCTTGTCCCACACCACACACAGACACACAAACATGGAACACATTGCCGTAGTTTGAATCTGGAAAGTCCTCAAAAAGCAAATTTGTTAAAGGCTTAGTTAGTCCCTAGTCTCTAGATTGGCACTATTGAGAGGTGGTAGGAACTTTGAAAGGTGGGGCCTAGTGAGAAGTCTTCAGTTTCTTGGGGGTGTGCCTTTGGAGAGAATCTTAGGACACTTCCCTTTCTATTTCTCTCCTTTTTGCTTCTTGTTCAAATGTGTGGTTCTGTTTCGCTATGCATTTACATAAATCTTCGTTTATTTCATTGATCAAGCATGAACTTTTAAAATTCTTTGTAATTTCATCCACATCAATATCTTTGGATTCAGTTATTGGGGTTATAGATTTTTGAAGACATTCTTAATTACCTGTTTCCGCATATGTTCTAAGGTGCTGGTTTTGTCCATCTATTGAGATGGATTTCTGTTTCTCTTTTATATTAAGGCCCTTTAGTGAGTGGCTATCTCTTTAAAACACTCCCTGGAGTATATCTTAGCAACGTTACACACAATTGGCATACTTGAAATGACAAATTCAGCCTACAGAGTCATTTTGAGAGGAAAAAGTATTCACCAGTAATACTGATAATTTAAATCCAATAATAAATCAATATACATTTACAAATTGGTGTCTAATGTCTGCAAATCTGTTAACCAATGATAAATAATAAAGAATAACGTGAAAAGTTAAACATTAATTATAGCCTACATAATACCATATAATTTTGGAAGAGAGGATAAAGAAAAGAAAAAAGGAAAAATTTGTAGGGGAGGGAGTGAACATAGAAGAAAAAGATGGGGATAGAGAAGGAGGAGAGTGAATGGGAGTCAGTGATAAGGAAGAAGAAAAGTAATATTGCAAAAAATCCAATTAATTTAAGGAATATATTAATACTAATTGTATCTATGAAAAACATATAATTATAGAAGACATAATAAATCTCACTACACAAAACAGTGATTGCAACAACAATCATTAAAAAAATTCAGTTTTCTCCTTGCTGAGATATTTCAAATAAAGGCACATTTTTCTCACATTCTCATAGTTGTATAAGAGGAGAGGGCTTGCCCTAGTGGATTTCTGTTCTTTGGGCTTGGCGACAGGCATTAGAGGAGTAGGGCAAATTGCCACTGGAATACAGAGCCACAACCAGAAAGCAATACTGTGGCTGGTGGGTAAAACTCGGGGCTGTGGTGGGGGTGCAGGAAACCTATTGGCAGGAGAAGGGTATGGAAGCAGCTGGTGGCAGAGGATTTCCCTGCTCCTCATGTTGAAGGCACTTGGGTATTGTCAGCTCTACTTAGGATTGAATTTCATGTTTTCTGTTTTTTTTGTTTGTTTGTTTGTTTGTTTGTTTGTTTGTTTTACCGAACATCCTCAAAAAGATGTTTAATGTTTTAAAATGGATATTTGTGGGTGGGATTTTTTTTCCTGGTTTTCTAAGTGAAGGCATTTAAAGTTGGCAACTTCATCTATATTTTAGCTGTGTCAAATTTTATTATGTAGGACTTCCATTTTAGTCACTTCATCATACTTTCTAACATTAGTATGATTTATTTTTATACATGATTTAATAGAATATATTTGAACTGAAAAATAAAATTTTTATTATTATTTCATGATTGGATATTAGCTTATTTTTATTATTGTAGGTAGGAGAATGGACTATATACTATTTTAGTGCTTTAAAGTTTATTGAGATTTGCTGACAGTCTAGCATATGGTCAACAGTGTTAGAAGTTCCATATTTGCTAGATTATACGTATTCTGCAGCTGTTGAACACAATGGCATTGTTATATGCCAATATATATTTTTTGATTGGTGCATTGTAAGCATACATTATGATGAAGTTCAGAGTGATAAAGACATATGCTAGTATATTTTTATTATAGATAAATCTTTCATATTCTTGCAGGATTTTTTTCTGGTTTTCTTACTAGATACTGAGAAAGCTATGTTAAATCTCCCACTATGATTTGGAATTTGCCTGAATTCCCCTTCTGTTTCTGTCAAATATTGTTATATATTTTCAAATTCTAACTTGAAGGCTCTTTGTTGCCTTAAAAGAAGTGCACACACATAGTTTTTTTCTACTTCTTCTCTGTTGGAAAGTTGCTTTGGAAAATTTATTATATACTGCCATTGTCAGAAAGAAATCTCCACTTATTTATGTTTATGTCCATAAATAGAGAATTAAACACTAATAGATGTTTTTACTGTTTATTGGATACAGAGTTTTAGTTTGGAATTATGAAAAAGTTCTAGAGATAAAATGTAGTGGTGGTTGAACTACAATAGGAATGTACTTAAAGGAACTGAACTATACACAAAGATGGTTAAGGAGTAAATTATATATATATATATATATATATATATATATATATATATATATATCCCTACAATAAAAATCTTATAATGATAACTAAAAACAAAACAAAGCAGAAAACAGCCCAAATGTCTTTCTACTGAAATTATGATGAATAATAAGACTGTAATATGAACCCAAACTGACTGTCATTATTTTTTAATTTAGATTAAAAAAATAATAACGAATTTGGTATTGAGCCATGCCACCCTTCCCTAGACCACCTCCCTGGCTCCACTGCAGTTTCTCCTCCATTATCTAAAGTCCTTCTTGTATCCTGATTACTTCCTAGTTTCCACATAGGAAAGAAAATATACGACCCTTCACTATTTGTTATTGACTAATCTCACTTAACATTATGTCCTCTGGGTATGTCCAATTTCTTGTAAATAACATAATTTTATTCTTTATTGCTTAGTAGAATTCCACTGTGAGTATATCCTATAATTTTGTTATTCATTCATCTGCTGATGGATACCTAGGTTGATTACATAATATGGCTACTGTAAATTATGCTGCTATAAACATGGATATGTATATATTTTTACTATACTATTCTAATTTCAGTTCCTTTGGAAAGATACACAAGAATGGTGAAATCATTCTCAGTTTTCTGAGCAATAACCATACTGATCTCCATAGCAGCTGCACTAATTTACAACCCCACCAACAGTGCAGAAGAGTTCCTATTTTCCCATATCCTTGCCAGCATTTATTGTTGCTTGACTTGATGATTGTCATTCTAATTTTGGTTAGATGGAATCTCAGTGTCATTTTGATTTGCACCTCTCTAATTGCTAATGATGTTTGAACATTTGTTCATGTATTTATTTGCCATTTGTATTTCTTCTTTTGTGAAGTGCCTATTTAATTCAATGGCTCATTTTCTGATTTTTTTTAGTGTTAGTCCTCTATCAGAGGAATAACTGGCAAAGATCTTCTCCCATTTTGCAGTCTCTCTTTTTCAGATCATGATTGAATAAATGTAGAAATGAACAATAGGAATACCAAAAGAAGTTAAATAAAATATGTCGGCTTATAATCCCAGTACCTGGGTGCTGAGACAGGAAGATCACAGATTCACAGCCAGCCTCAGCTACTTAATGAGGCCCTCTGCAATCTAGTGAGACCCTGTTTCCAAAAAAAGAATTAAAAATAGAGCTGGGGGTGTAGTTTGGAGGTAGAGTGTCTCTGGGTTGAATCCCCAGTACCTCAAAGTAAATAAATAAAACAAAACAACAAACAAACAAAAACATGGAAACTGAATAATACACTTTTGAATGAGGTCTGGATCATGGAAGAAATAATGGGAGAAATTTTAAAAAATCTTAGAATTAAATGAATATAGAGACAAAACATACCAAAATCTAGGGAACACTGTGAAGGCAGTGTTAAGAGGAAAAGTTATAGTTCTGAGTGCCCACACAAGAAAAACAAAGTCACCAAATAAAAAACCTAATGACACACCTCAAGACCTTTGAAAAACAGGAGCAAACTAATCCCAATGCCAGTAGAAGGTAGTAGACAGTTAAAATCTGAGCAGAAAACAATATAATGGAGAACAACAATGAAAAACTGTTTCTTTGAAAGATTAACAAGACTTATGAACCATTAGCCAACCTAACCAAAAGAAAGAGAATATCAACCCAAAATATTAAAATAAGAAATGAAAAAGGAGACACTTTCACACACCATGGAGAAATCAAGAGGATCATCACAAATTATCTTGAAAACTTATACTCCAATAAACTAGGAAACATAGAACAAATCAACAGATTTATTTACATCATACCTAAATTGAATGAAGAGGACATAGAAAATTTAAACCAACCAATAGCAAGAAAAGAGATAGAAACAGCAATAAAAACCCTTCCATCAAAGAAAAGCCCAGGTGCAGATGGATTCCCACCTGAATTCTACAAAACCTTTATAGAAGAACTAAATATTTCACAAAATCTTCCATGAAATACAATGAGAAGGAATTCTTCTGAACTCCTTGTATGAGGCAGGTATCACGTTGATACCAAACTGAATAAGTATACCTCAAGACCAGAAAATTATAGGCCAATACCTTTGATGAACATAGATGCAAAATTCTAAACAAAATAGTAGTTACACACATTCAAATATATATCAAGAAAATTATACACATGACCAAGTTGGTTTCATTCCAGGGATGCAAGGCTGGAACACAAATACAATTCAATACCTTGTAATTCACCACAGAAATATAATTAAGCCAAATTACATAGTCTTAATCTTCAATTATTTTATTTTGTTATCTACTGTTAAATTTGGCAGCAAAAAATATGAAAATTATTTTAGTAAGAACAATTGTCATCGAGAATTTCAGACAAGTTTGAATTCTAGTAAAACAAAGCACTTTATATATAAATAATGTATTTCATATTGACCCTTTGTATTATAATATGGTCACATTTGGCTACATCACAGACAATGAAACACTGTATATGGGTAATTTTGAGCATTTAACTGAACTAAGTCTATTTTTAAGCTCTGTTATTTTGAAGACTGTTTTTTTATGAGTAAGCCAAACTAGATTATCTGCTAAGTATCTTTTAGTTGCAAATTGAACTAAAATGTTATTAAATTATTTAATCTAATCTTATTTTAAAAGTCTCCAAAAATACTCTTTTGTATTTGGAAAGATTGATATATATTAGTATATAATGCTTTTAGTTTTTTTTAAAGAAACATAAAAATATCTTTATCAATACTATTTTAAATATCAAGCCTTCATTTTCTGTGTTTTTTTTAAAATTCTACTTGTTTTTTTCTTAATTCCTCAATCTGAAAACTCTTATTCCTTTTCTATAATTTTACTTTTACTCACTTGAAATTAATTTATATATTTAAAATATCAGAAATGAATATATTGGCTTACTTTAATATTTATTATATTGTACAATCCATGAGATTAAAGTATATCCTTATACATCATAATAGATAGACATTGTGCTCTAGTGCCAGGCTACCTGATTTGAAACTTAGCTATATCACATATAGACATGGAAACTTATTTGATCTCTGGGTTTCTCAATGTCTTATTTTTATCTTTGAAAAACAAATGTACAGTATATTTTCCTTAAAGAATTATGATCATTTAAGGCATTTATTAAGTGCTTATGATTATGCCAGAAAAATATAAGAAAAATATGCATTAGATGTTATTATAATTTTAATTATTACCCCAGATCCTACCAGAGTGTTTGACACATAGAGGTATTCAATGAACATTTGTTGAATGAGTGAATGAATGAATGAATGAATATTTAGTGCTTTAGTGGTTATAATAGTATATCAGTGATGCTTTTGTTATGAGGGAACTAAATAGGGAAGGATTTAGCCTACCAGGTGACACAGACACATGAATAGGCAGTTACAGTAAAAAGAATAATAATGAATCTTTATGATAAATCATCAAGGCAGATGATATCTCAACCTAGAAACACAGGGAATGTCTATAAAAGAATATACTACTGGTATAGTAGACAATGAACCAGACCAATATTGAGAGAACATGGTTTCTAGTATGGATTTTATCACTTTCTATTGGTAAACTTGTGAATGTCACAAAATTTATTAATATTTTTTTGTAAGTGGTGTCTATTTGCTTTCCATGAAGAAGGAACTTTATGTGCTAAGCCCCAGGACAAGAGAGACTACTGCACCTTTGAGTAACTAAAACTAATCAAATTCAGATGAATATCCAAGATCTTAATAAAGAAGATGTCAAGACAAGGGCAGGGTCAGTTTGGGTTCATATTACACTGTCTTATTATTCATCATATTTTCAGTAGAAAAGCATTTTGGGGTGTTTTCTGCTTTGTTTTGTTTTTAGTTATCATTATAAGATTTTTATTGTAGGAATATATATACAGCATTTACTCTTTAACCATTTTTGTGTATAGTTCAGTTACTTTAAGTACATTCATATTGTTGTTCAACCATCACTACATTTTATCTCTAGAACTTTTTCATCACCCCAAACTAAAACTCTGTACCCAATAAACAGTATAAACATATATTAATGTTTAATTATCTATTTTAAAAATTCTGACTGTTCTATAAAAATGATGAGGAGAAGGCATTGGAGAAGCAGAAATACTTGTGAAAAGGAAATACAATCTATGAAGCATTATGCATGCATAAGATTTCTTTTTTTGCTGGTAGAAAGGTTCATACTCCATGAAAGTGCTTCAGCTGGCTGAACACCCAATGCAATTTAATTCCAACTTCTGTTTTAAGAGCACTATGATTATGATAATGACAAATATTTTATAATTTTGGTTTAGTTAATAATTTTCCCTTTGCTTTATTCATTCTCTAACTTCTTTTGTTTTTGTCTTTATTACAATTAGAAAGCAAACAAATTACACAAACAAATACCTTTGCATTTCAGTGTTTAAAATATGGAAAAAAACTGTTAGGTTTTCTAAAGTAGTAAAAAGGCAGTTTGCTTTACAGATTTGTTAATAGTTTGTAATTATTTTAAGATAACAAAAAATGCACTTTGGTGAATATAGAACTAGTTTATATAAATCTGTTGGTTATGCTTTTTTCCTTTTGAAGTATTGTATTAAAAGTAAACACATAGTTTAAAATAAAGGAGAAATCTTGATTCAGATAATTTCAAGGCTTAAAAATCTCAGGACAAAGTCTTCCATGTTGCTATAATGTTAGACAATATTTCCCTCTCACATAACTAGTTTTATATGGTTCTAATTAAGATAAACTATACTTCACAAAACATTTTTGAGACAAGTATTTAAAGAAACACTTGAGATCTATATATGCCAGCCAATACTACGAACAAGTAAATCAACAGTTAATTTGTCTGAAAGTAATTTTGTTCCTTTACAGGAAGTTTGGCACCGAAAGGTAATCAGCAATTTGCTTCCAAATTTTCTCTGGTTTTCTTTGCTTGCCTGTTTAGATAAGTTCTCATCTATCCTACTATAAATTGTTACTTGCTTTGAACTAGCATTATTGTATCTGGAACTTAACATATTCAGAGTGCCTTAGAAAAATCTAATACAAGGTCCTCTTCAAATAGAGAAGAAACTCTGCTCTTTAGTCCGTTATATACAACACTTCACAGCTTTTTCTAAATCACATCCTCTTAGACCGAAAGCACTTTATATGCACAGATTTCTATACATATCGACTTAATTTGATATCAAAAAGGAATTTGGAGACTTGAAATTTCTGGTCCAGAATGCAAGATTAGTTTTTGTTCTGTCCTAACAAGTAAAAAGCTGGGGGGAAAAAAAGCTAAAAAAAAGCCAATGATTCTTCCTGGATCAGAAAAGAGTAAACTGCTAAAACATAATTGGCAGGCAGAGGTTAATATAAAGAATCACAAAGTAAAAGACCAGAAACAAACCAGCAGAAATCTTTGCAACAGAGCACAGTAGGAAAACTTGAATTTCAAAGTGAAGAATTGTTGGAGTCTCAGTCTGTACAAGTGTAAGAGTCAAAACTTTAGGGGGACTTAATCATATGCCCCTCTCAAATTTATTAGTTTTACTTCCATGATCTCAACAATGTCATCACAGAGAATATTAAAGAAAAATCCCTTTATGCCTCCAGCAGGGTTATGGGTAAAGTAACAGAAAATTATATTCTACTAATCAGGGTCTGCTATCAAGAAAAATTCCTCACAGAGTCGAAAATATTTCTTGAAGCCAAATTAACTTGAGAAAGAGCAAATGTCTAACTTTGGTGTGTTCCAGCCATCCTCTTCTACCAAAGGAGAGAGGAAATGATAATATTTTGGAGACCATAGTCAATAGGCACAGATGTGTTAAAAGAATGAAACATAATTATAGGACTAGTGAATGAGTCTTCTTTCCCCAGTCCCTATTACCTACATTACCAAGGAACTATGGTACACAGTTTATTTCATATTATGTCTGGCTATAAAGAAAGACTATCAATATATGATCAAGGAGAAAAACACAGTTCAAGCAGGAAAATCAAGTGTTAAAACCAAACTCAAATACAGTAGGTCACTAGGTGTTTGATCCCACTGTGGTGGGCTTGGAACTGGGTGCAGGTGGAGACTTGCTCCCTGCTCTGCCACCTGAGGTTGGAGGCACAGTGAAGTAGGCAGTCATCCACCTGGCCGAGCACAGTGCCAGGGACTAAGTCTGCAGGTCTTGGCCTGGAAGAGGCAGTTAAAAGGCTTTAAACAGCATGAGGTTTTGTGGTGGCAGGCCAGGTGCCATTTTGCAAATCTAAGACCTAGATTCTATTCTCTCTCTCTTCTTCAAGTAAAAGGTGCCTCTCTCTGCACTACATTGCCTGGAGTTGGGGAGTTGAGGGAGGTGTGACATGGGCAGTTCTTTCTTCCTTGACTTCTTCAATGTGATTTTTCATTTCATTATAGTAAAATCAGGCATATGATCTCTCATCAAATCTCCTTAGCTCTTGTGCAAATTGTTTGGTGCATGAATAGGTATTTGACTTACTGTGCTATGAAAAGAGGAGTTTTCTCAAACACCATCTTACTCTGATCCTCTGTGCTTCTGATTTTAATAGTGTTTTTGCTCCCCATGTGCACATTATCAGTAGGTGAGCAGCATTTTGGTTTATTTTAATCACTACAAATTTTTTTTTTTTTTTTTTTTTTTTTTGCGGTACTGGGGGTTGAACTCCGGGGCATTCTACCTCCGAGCTATACCCCCAGCCCTATTTTTTTTATTCCTTATTTTGAAACCGGGTCTCACTAAGTTGCGGAGTGCCTCACTTAGGTAGCTGAGGCTGGCCGCGAACCCGGATCCTCCGGTCTCAGCCTCCCAAATGCTGGGATTACAAGCGTGCGCCACCACGCCCGGCACTACAATTTTGATATGTAAAATTTATCTTGAAAAATCATTGTAGGTTGTATCACTCTGAATCTTACTACATTGGATAATTACAATGAACCAATAAAATAATTTTAAGTGCTTACAGAAACTTGTAACAACCTTTATTAAGCTATATTTGAAAAATGTTTTCTTGGCTTATAATACTTAGAAGTTGCCTACTTAGTGTTTTTAAATGTTAAATTGAGCTGGGTGTGGTGGCGCACGATTATAATCCCAGCATTTGGGAGGCTGAGACTGGAGGATTCGGGTTCCCGGCCAGCCTCAGATGACTGGTGAAGCTCTCTGCAACTTAGTGAGACCTGCTTTCAAAATAAAGAATAAAAAAAATAGGGCTGGTGCTGTAGCTCAGAGGTATAATGCCCCCAGGCTTCCATCTCCAGTACCGTAAAAAAAATAAATAAATAAATTGACTTCAGAAAGATATCAATTTGACCTGACAACACTTGCCAGTGTCGCTACTATGGAATTTAATATTTCTGTATGTAATGTGTACTCATGTGGTAAATAATCCTCCATTTTCTCACATTAGGCACCTCAGCAAACTGACTGAATTCTAAAAGGTACTGCCACCTATATTGCTGGGGAGGGAATAGGTGGAGAAAAAGAACAGAGCATGAATGCAATCCAAAGCCCAGGTAACCCATTCACTTTTAGAAGGGCATTGTGAAAAACCTGCCTGTCACATTCTCTAGCTCAATGTGACAATGTAAATAAAAGACTAAAGGGAAAGTTTCAGTCAATACAACACATATCATCAGGCCATGTAGAAAACAACCTCCAAGTCAAGGAATGAGTGTGTTTGAATTGGGGTAAATATATGCCATTGTCCAAACTCCCAAAGCTTAGAGATATGTTATATGTTAGAGATAAGTGTATCCAGATTATATTTTTTTCACATTGCACTTTACTAGTATTTGTATTTTTTCACATTTACATTTTACAACAAGATTTAGCTATCTATGATTTTCAGTTTTGCATATGAAAGGCATTCTTGATCAGTTATTTACTGTGTAAAGATTAACTCTAAAGGTCCACAGTAGAAAGCAAAATTAAGGGTCAGAAGAACAAAGCTCAAAACTCATCACTTTTAAATTTTAAATAATCTATTTTAAATTAAGATCTATAGGTTGGAGAGTGGTGATTGACCAGAGGACCTAGCAATAGAAAAGTGATGAACTTGAAAAGAACAAATATAATGGAGTTTTTGATATGAAACATTAATAGATTGGATTCAAAGTATATCTGAAAAATATAAAGTGGAGAACCTATGCATACATAGATAGTCACAGGTATGTTTATGAGCTAAGGAATGCCAGAGGGGTAAAGAATGCATGAATTTTGCATACATGCAATAACTTGAGTAAAGTTCTAGAGAATTATACTGAGTAAAAAAAGTTCCTAAATATTATGCACTGTACAGTTCATATATACAATATTCCTGAAATCAGAAGATTCTAGAATTGGAGAACAATTAGTAGTTGCTTAGAGTCAGGGATAGGTAGCATTGAGGGGAGGTAAGGAGAAAAAGAAAAACAAAAAGTATATTTGTGGTTATGAAGATATTTTTATCTTGACTATACCAATATCAATAACAATGTTATAGTGTGTTACAGGTTTACAAGAAGTAAATTCTGCATTAAAAAAAGACATCAGACAAAAAACAGATGAATTCCTTTCTTCTTCATCATCTCTATCCATCTTATTCTTAATCTTTCTCTGTCTCTCTCTCCCCCTGTTATTTTGAAATTTATAACCTCATAAGTCAGAGGAGATATTTAAGTAGCATTTACATTAAAATATAATGTACAATAAGACAAAGATAAACATTAAAGAAACTCTATAGGACACTGATGAGCAGCCTATGGCCATACAATAGATAACTTGCCATTTCCTAAATTGAAGTTTAAAAAGTAGAGATGTATATTCATATTATATCTTCTCATCTATATCTATAATATTAACACTAATGACTACAAAGCAATAGTATTCCCAGGGTCACCATAAAACAACATTAAAATATGCAGTTTTTTAACAAAAAAATTTACTAAGCATTCAGAAAAAAAAGAAAGTGCACCAAATGAACAAAATGGAAAAAATACTTGTAAATCTAGTAGCTGGTTGATGAAAGTATGAAACCTAGAAGTAAAGAACTCTGAAAACTTCACAGCAGCAAGAAAAACAAGACTAACAGAAATGGGCAAAAACATCAACAAACATTTCTCCTAAGCAAATATGCAAGCAGTAAATAAGTGTTTAAATAGATGTTAAACATCATTAGTTATTAGGAGAATAAAATTTAAAACTACAAGAAGATGCCACTTTTCATGTGCTGGGATAACTAAAATTATAAACAATGTAGTAGGTGTTCATGAGAATATGGAGGAATTCTCATGTCTATTTGTGAGAATATAAGATGGATAGCTTCCCTGAAAAACTATTCCACTGGTTTTCAAAAAGGTAAGACGTGGCATGGTTACGCACGCTTGTAATCCCAGTACTTGGGAGGCTTAGACTGGAGGATCTGGGTGCGCAGCCAGTCTCAACTACTTAGTGAGGCTCTCTACAACTTAGTGAGATCCTGTTTCAAACTAAAAATTACAAAATAGGACTGGAGGTGTAGCTTGGAGGTAGAATGCCCCTGGATTCAATCCCCAGTACCAAAAAAAAAAAAAAAAAGTAAGACATATCAAATGATCAAACACTTTCACTTATAGATATATACCCAACACTACTTTCACTTATAGATATATACCTAAAAGGATTAAAAACATATGTCTTACAAATATTTGTGCATAAATGTTTACAATAGCATTATTGAAAAAATAGCTACTTGAATAGCAGAGCTTTATTTAATAGGAGGTGTAATGGTTTGGATTTAGAATGTCCCCCATACCCTCAAGGAAACAAGGTAGCAATATGTGCAGTGGGGTCTGGTTGCCAGGAAAGGCCCCGGGGGGGTCAGGCCATGGGGATTATATAATGTCCTCTCCTTCCCTTGCTCTCTGGCTGTCTGTCTCTCTGTCTGTCTGTCTGTCTGTCTCTCTCTCTCTCTGGCTTCTGGCCTCCATGATATGGGAGCAGAGTGTTGCCCTCTCCCTCTTTCTGGCTTCCTGACACCATGCACTGATCCCTGAAGACCCAGCCTGACATGGACTGAACCCTGAAATCTCCAAAAGCTATGAGCAAATAAATCTTCCTTTGCTAAATTATATGTTAAGGCTTATTGGATCACAGCAGTGAGAATGTTGCCTGAAACAGGAGGTATCATTTCTTATTTCCTTTTCCAACTGGTCCATTTTCAATTGTTTTGATTTACTACTATATGAAGAAAAATGTGAAAGACATTCATAGGCTAAAGGTAAAAAGATGGAAAAATATATTTCATGCAACTAGAAAGCAGAAACAAGTATGGATAGCAAATCTGATGTACAACAAAGAAGAATTTAAATGTATCAGAAGAGACAAAGCAGGCCATTCCTTACTGACAAAGGAAACAATCTGCCGGGCGTGGTGGCGCAGGCTTGTAATACCAGCATTTGGGAGGCTGAGACTGGAGGATCCCGGTTTGCAGCCAGCCTCAGCTTCCTAGTGAGGCACTCCGAAACTTAGTGAGACCCTGTTTCAAAATAAAGAATAAAAAAATAGGGCTGGGGGTACAGCTCAGAGGTAGAATGCCCCTGAGTTCAATCCCCAGTACTGATAAAAAAAAAGAAAGAAAAGAAACAATCTAAGAAGAAGATATAATAATAGTAAATATTTATTCTCCAAATATGGCTAGACCTACTTTCATAAAACAAACTCTTCGGGACATTAAGACTCAGACCCCCAATACAATAATACTGAGAGATGGCAACACACCTCTTATACCACTAGATTGATTATCCAGATGAAATATCAGTAAAAACTCTTCAGAACTAAAGAAAAGTATAAACCAATTGGACCTAATAGACATATACTGAATATTCCAACCAAGAACAGCTGAAAATACATTCTCAGCTTCTCATGAAACCTTCTCCAAAATAGATCACATTCTGGGCCACAAAGCAAGTACCTGTAAATTCACAAAATATAATATTATTTCTGTAGTATAATTCTGTGATCTTTTTAGATCATAATGGAATGAAAGTAAAAATCAACCATAGGATGACCCAAAGGAATTATACAAATACACCAACATTGAATGACACACTTTGAACAAGGACTGGATCAAAGAAGAAATATAGGCAAAATATAAAAGGTCTTAGAATTAAACAAAAACAGAGAAACAATAAGACGAAATCTATGGGACACTTTGAAGGCAGTTTTAAGAGGAAATTTTATAGCATGGAGTGCCTATATAAAAAATAAACAAATAACCCTCCCCAGAAATTTGCCAAATAAACAAACTAATGATATACCTCAAGGCCCTTGAAAAATAATAACAGTCTAATCCCAAAGCTAGTAGAAGACAGGAACTAATCAAAATCAGAGAATAAATCAATGAAATGGAGAACAAAAGAAATCAACAAAACAAAAAGATGTGTTTTGAAAAGATAAACAAGAGTGATAAACCCTTAGCCAACATATCCAAAAGAAAGACAGAATCAACACAAATTATTAAAAGAAGAATTTGAAAAGGAGACATTACCACAGTGTGGAAATCAAGAAGATCATCAGAAACTATTTTGAAAAATTATATTCCAATAAACTGTAAATATAGAAGAAATAATCAGATTTCCAGACAGATACAACCTAGATACATACAACCTATCTAAATTTAACAAACAGGATAATGAAAACTTAAACTCACCAATAGCAAGCAAAGAGAAAAAGCAATAAAAACCCTTCCATTAAGAAAAGCCCAGATGCAGATGGATTCCCAGCTGAATTCTACAAAATCTTTAAAGAACTAAGCCCAATATTTCACAAATTCTTCTATGAAATAGAATGAGAAGGAATTCATCTAAACTCCTTGTATAAGGCAGGTATCACCTTAATACAAAAATAAAATAAAGCTACCACAAGAAAAGAAAATTATAGACAAATATCCTTTATGAACATAGATGCAAAAATTCTAAATAAAATTCTAGTAATGCAATTCAAAACCATATCAATATAATTGTACACCATGACCAAGTTGGATTCATTCCAGGGATGCAAGGCTGGTTCAACAAATGTAAATCAATACATGTCATTCACCACAGAAATAGAACTAAGAAAAAAAATCACATGATAATCTCAATAGATCCTAAAAAGCATTTGACAAAAATCCAATGCCTATTTATGTTAAAACCACTGCAGAAAATCAGAATAGAAGGAATTTACTTCAACATCATGAAAAGAATATACAATAAATCCAAAGTCAACATCATATTGAATGGGGAAATTGTGAGAAGCCCCATTAAAATTAGGAGGAACACAAAGATGTTCACTATCATCACTCCTTTTCAATATAGTACTTGAGCCTGTCACCAGAGTAATAAAGCAAGAGAAGGAAATCAAAGAAATGAAATCAGAAAATAAATGAAATTGTCCCTATATGCAGATGACATAATTCTATATTTAGAAGACCTAAAATTTCAACCAAAAGACATCTAGAGCTGATTAAAAAATTCAGCAAAATACAAAATTAATCTAAAAAATTAATAGTTTTTCTATATGCCAACCATGAACCCACTTAAAAAGAAGTAAAAAAAACAATTTAATTTCACAATACTCAAAACCAATAAAAGACTTTGGAATAAATTGAACCAAGGAAGTGAAAAACCTCTACAATGAAAATTATAAAGCACTAAAGAAAGAAATTGAAGATCTTAGAATATGGAAAGATCTCCCATGATCTCGGACATGCAGAATAAATATTATCAAAATGGTGATTCTAACAAAAGCAATATGTGGATTCATTGCAATCTCTATCAAAATATCAATGTCACTCTTCACAGAGCTGGAAAAATCAATCCTAAATTTTATATGAAAAAATAAAATACTCAGAATAGCCAAAGCTATTCACATGAATTTAAAAAAATGCAGGAGCATCACAAAATCTGACTTCAAATTATGCTACAGAGCTACAGTAATAAAAACAGCATGGCATTAGCACAAAAACCAGATAGTCCAGTGGAGCGGGATAGATGATACAGAAACAAATCCACACACTTATAGCTAATTGATTTTTATAAGGCTACCAAAATCATGTGGTAGAAAAAAGATCTTTCAACAAATAGTGCTGGAAAAACTGGTTATCTATTTGTAGAAAAAATGGAATTAAATTCCTGCTTCTCACCTTGAACAAGAGTCAACTCAAAATGAATCAAACATTTGGAAGTTAGATTAGAGATTTTCAAATTACTAGAGGAGGCATAGGTCCAAAACTCCAACATATAGGCATTGGTAGAAACTTCCTCAATAAGACATCCAAAGCTCAGGAATTTAAGACAAGAATTATTAAATGGGATGGCATTAAACTAAAAAGTTTCTGTTCATCAAAGGAAACCAGAGTCTAAAAAGAGAGCCTGTGGAATGGGAGAATATCTTTGCCAATTATTCCTCTGATAGAAGACTAATATCTAGAGAATGCAAATTACTTAAAAAAAAAAAAAAAAACACTAACGAACAACTCAAGAAATGTGCAGCAGCATGTGGTGGCGCACTCCTGTAATCCCAGTACTTGAGAGGCTGAGATCGGAGGATCTGGATTTTTGGCCAGCCTCAGCTACTTAGTGAGGCCCTCCTCAACTTAGTGAGACCCTCTTTCAAAATAAAGACTAAAAAAATAGGGCTAGGGATGTAGCTCAGAGGTAGAATGCCCGTGGGTAGTACTGCAAAAATAAATAAATAAATAAATAAATAAATAAATAAATAAATAAATAAATAAATAAATAAAAATTAAATGGGCAATTGAACTAGCCAGTTCATAAATGAAGAATACTTGCGCCAAATACAGATACACAAAAAATGTTTAATATTATTAACAATTAAGGGGATGCAAATAAAACTATATTTATATTCCATCTAACCATAATCAGAAAGGCAATTATCAAGAATATAAACAATAATAAATGTTGGCAAGGATGTGTGGTAATAGGAACACTTCTATACTTTTGATGGGATTGCAAATTAGTGCAGCAGCCATTATGGAAATCAGTGTTGAGATTCCTCAGAAACCTGGGAATGGATCCATCATATAATCCAGCTGCAATATTCCTGGGTAATCTTTCCAAATGAAATAAGAACTTATAGTAATACATGCATATCCATGGCTATACCAGCACAACTCACAATAGCTAAATTATGCAACCAATCTAGGTGTTTGTCAACAGAAGAATGGATTGCAAAATGATGAGCTATACACACAATAGAATTCTACTCAGCAATAAAGGACAAAATTATGTCATTTTCCAGGAAAACTAATGAACCTAGAGAATATAATGTGAAGTGAAATTAGCCAGTCACAGAGAGTGAAGGGTTTTAGGTTTTCTCTCATATGTGGAAGCTAGGGAGGATTCAAAATACAAGAGAACTTTAAAATAATGGAGGAGAAACTCCAGTGGATGTAGGAAAGTGGTCTAGGAGAAGGGGTGGGGAGAGGGAGAATTAATAATAGCATTAACATTATGTACATAATGCATTGATTGTATAATAAAAAAATAGGAAAAAATATGTACACTACTTCTCTACCCATTTTCAAACTCTTCATTAGCAAATAATGAATATCTGAAACATTTTCCAAATATTTAATCCATACTTGGGTGGCTGAGAAAGGCCAGCCTCTGCAACTTACTGAGGCCCTTAGCAACTTAGCAAGACCCTCAGAATATAAAAAAAATAAAATGAGGCTGGGGATGTAGCTGAGAGGTAGAATTCTCTTGAGTTTATTCCCCAGCACCAACACAAAATATTTAAACAATTTTTATAGGATCCCCATCTTCCTACACACACAACCCAGTAAGTCCCACATCCTCAGGATATCCTTGATGATAAATTTTCTTTGCACATACCTAGATAATAAGATATGATACAACCTCACATCCTTCTGGGAATAATCATTTCTTGGTTGTCACTTTGTAAGCAATTATGGAATTGTAGGCAATTCATCAAATGTATGTGTTTAACAATTATCAAATTCAACAACTCTCTTTTTGAAAGCCTTTTAGTGTATACACTTTTTGTTTCTATGTTATTCCATAATGCAATATTTATAAAACATCAAAATGACAGTTCAACTTAAAATGTGTAACACCAATAATGAATATAATTCAGTTGAATTGACAGCAATCCGAACAGCTTTGAATAAGTTCACACATGCGTAGGCATTGAAAAGTGATCTGTAGCTGAAAAAATACAAGTTACAATTGACTGTAAATTGCATTTTAATTTCAGTGACAAAAATGTGGAGAAAAAAGAGCATCTTGAAGTATAAAAATATTTTTAAAATCTCCTCCGTCAAAGGAAAAGAAGGCTTATACACAAAACAGCATTCGTTTAAAATTCACATTGAAGTTTTCAAAATCTTTATTTGTCACAATTACGCAAGTTGCATTAAAAATGTTTCAGCAGGCTTCTAGTTTCTAGTCCAATATAGAAAAGCCTTGAATATCTTCACTCCTATCCTCAAAACAAGAAAAAATATTTTAAAATCCCCTAAATAACAACTCTTCTTTAGATTCACTAGATAGTTGATATCACTGAGGCAAGAACTAACCCCAAAACTGGACATACAGGTGAAGACAGAAAATCACAGCTTACAAAGTGCTGAAGTCATGGCCAGAGCTAGCAATTTTAAAGAACTCTTAAAGAATAATAATAATAAAAAAATCTTAGAGATTTACAAGCATGAGAATGAGATCTATAAACTCCTGGGAGACCAGCTTTGAGGATGGGGCCAAATACTCATGAATTTTACATATAAAAGCCTAAAAATATTTTCATGGTGCAGGCCAGAGAAATATTCTCTTACACTTCCAACCAGGAGATAGATGTAAACATTTTGAAATACCTCAAAGGTATTTTGTTTGCTCTAACAAATGTCTTCCCTTAAGGGAAACTATTATGTTGCCAAAGTCTAAAGGACTTGGACTAAGAGTTTGATCAAGCTTTGGAAAAGGAACTACCTAATGCTAGGCACCTCCACTCTTCATCACCTAAAGGGGAAAAATTGAAAACAACAATAGCAATAGATTGTGAATGTCAGGCCCATGGACACAATCTCATTGAAAGAATGAGAACTGGTTGTGGCATTACTCTTACCACTACATTAATAATTAAAGGATATGACATCTGAAAGAGCTGCAAGATACAGACACTCTTGAAGAGCCAGTCTTTAGGGAAATCCAAAGAAATCAAGGAAGACAAAAAGAAAGGTACTAGAGAAAATTTTAGCTTGTGACAACCTAAGCTACAATACATAATCAACATAACAACAGTTAGACAAAAACTGCAAGCCAATTATAAGAGGTGGAATATATGTAATAACAGAAGGAGAATTAAAAGGAATAGAAGAAATATTGGAAGAAATAATGACTCATAGTTTTTTAGAAACATACTAAGAAGTTCAGAGAACATTAATTAGCATAAATACCAAAGTCTCTACACCTAGGCATACTATATGGAAAATGGAAAAAATCAAAGACAAAGAGAAAATGGAGAGAAGTCCAGAGGAGGAGACTAGTTTGCACATGGAAGAACAAGAAGAGTAATTTTACTGTTCTTCTCTTCAGATACCACACAAGCAAAAAGATAATGGAACGACGTATTTAAAATGTTGTTTCCAGCATTCATTTGCATTTTTTAGAATTATCATCCTAAATAAAAAGAATGCTGCTGTGTTTTAATAATTTCAGACAAATCATATTTCAAATCAAAGAAAATTATCAGGGATAAGGATAAAAACTGTGGTATGGATTTTTGGCGGAATCACTAGTAGACTGGAAATAGCTGAAGAAAAAATTAGTGACCCTAATGATAGAAATAGAAACTGGCAGAACTGATAAGCAAGGTAAGATAAGAGGCTGGAAAAACTTGAACAGAACATTTAAGACTTGTGGGACAAGAACAAATGGTATAACCTATAATGATCATAATCGAAGGAGAAGAAATAAAGGATCAGAATAATTATTTTAAGCAATAATGGGTGATAATTTACAAAATTTATATAAAACACCAAACTGCAGGCCCAGAAAGCTTAGGGAACACTAAAATAAATGACTAAAGTGTATGCTTAGGCATATCATATTCAAACCAAATAAAATCAAATGCCTGAAATTGATATTGAATGAGTGAATAATAACAACTCACCTAGTGGATCAACTATCAAAATTACATTAGCCAGGTGTGGTGGAGCACATCTGTAATCTCAGTACTTGGAAAGCTAAAACAGGAGAATTACAGGTTCAAGGCCAGCCTCAGCAATTTAGTGAGATCCTCCAAATAAATGTAAATTTAGCAAAATATTTTGTGACAGAAATGGTACAAAGTAAGAAAATAGAGTTGAGGGTGAAGCTTGGATGTAGAATGCCCTTGGGTTCAATCTCCAGTACCATAAAAGAAAAAAAAAAAAGAATTATATTAGACCATTTTAGAAACCATGAAAACAAGAAGACTGGAGGAAAATATTAAAAGTGTTGTAAAAATAATCTAGAATTTTGTATCCAGAGAATTATCCTTCAACAGTGTAGAAAAATACTGTCTTGGGCAGAACCAATTAAAAAATTTTGCCTCCAAAGACCTTTCTTGTGAGAAATGTTTAAAAAAATTATTCTTCAAAAGAAGAAAATTTGCTTAGTTCAGAAATTTGGATTTTTATAAAGAAAGATCATTTGGAAAGAAATAGCTATAACCTGTATTTTTGTTAATTAAACTGACAAGTAACATTTTATCAAAATTATAATAGCAATGAAATACTAGTGATTATGGTTTATTAACATGAATCAGTGAAATAGATGACAGTGATGATACCAAAGAAAGAAGACAGGTATAAAAAATATTTGTTTTTAAGGAAATTGCACGACTCAAGAAATGTGATAGTGTTATTAGGAAGTGGACTTTGATTAGTTTTAAGCATATATTGCAAATTCTGGAGAGAAAAGAATAACAAAAATGCACAAAAGTGCTACATAATGCATAATGATATGCTAAGAAAAAGAAGAAAATAGAATCATAACATACTCAAAGTCAAGTATACTATAGTTAATAACAATATAGTATATACTTGAAACTTGTTGAGAGTAAATTTTATTCTCACCACACACAAAATAATGTAAAAAACTATATAAAAGAATGCACATTTTAACTCACTCAAGAATTCCATAATGTATACATATTTAATACATTCTAGTGCATTTATTACACATATAAATTTTTTCATTTAAAAATAAATCATTAAAAAGTAAAAGGCAAAAATAAAGACAAAAAAAAAAAAACAATGAATAAAACCCAATAACAATATGGTAGATATTAATTTAACTATGTCAATATATTTTTTTTACTCTGGATTCCATGCATATATTTTTTTATTTCTTTTTAATGTGCTTTC
This sequence comes from Graphiurus murinus, assembly GCA_004027655.1. Lineage (NCBI taxonomy): Eukaryota > Metazoa > Chordata > Mammalia > Rodentia > Gliridae > Graphiurus > Graphiurus murinus. Next base: position 8,070 of record PVLC010005039.1, on the reverse strand, counting down.
ATTGGTGCATTATAGTAATCTCACATCATAATGTAAATCATGTTGACAATGATGTATATGCACACGGCACTTGTTGTCCCGCCCCCACCTCCCCATATCCCCCCTTCCATTCCCAATACAGAGTATTGAGATTGACATTGGTATTTTCATATATGTACACTTAGTCAATGGTAGTATTTTCATTAATGAATCGCAGTCTATCATTTTAAACACCAGGAATGTAAATGCATCAATTAGAAGACAGATGTGCAAGAATTATGATTCTATGAGTGCACCAATAAAAATATGAAGTACAAGCAAGGTGTGGTGGTACACATTTGCAATCCCAGCACTTGGGAGACTGAGAAAGGAGGATTGTAAGCTCAAGGCTAGCCTTAACAACTTAGCAAAACCCTCTTTCAAGATAAAAATCAAACAAGTCTTGTGGTATAGCTCAGAGGTGGAATGTCCCCGAGTTTAGTCCTCAGTATAAAAAAAAGTAAAAAAGGAAAATATATATAAAGTACATAAAATAGTTCTGTGTACTTCAGGATACTAAAGCAGCTTTGTAATTTAAAGACATGTAAGAGGCCATTTGTAAGAAAGAAGAATTTTGAAAGTTTTCACCATAAAGAAATAATAAGTGTTTGAGGAGATTAATATATTTGATGATTTAAACATTATGCAGTGTACAGATGTGTCATATATTATGTGGTATCCCATTAATAGGCACCACTCAAAAAAGTGAGTCATAACAATAGATGCTTCTGACTGTATATGCATAACAGGTTTTCACAAAGACTAGTATATTTTTAAAAGCCAGTAAAACAAAAACAAAATGGCTAGAAATATATGAGTTACAAATTTTGAGCAAAAATAAATTAGAAGTAATCAAACTGTTAATAAAGGCATAAAAGCAGTACAAATTTTTTCATATAAACATAAAAGACAGTTTTATTTATGAGTAAAGAAACAAGTCCAATCTTATATTGATTCAATTAGCATTCAAGAAAGTTTTGGTCTTTCCATGATTCTAACAAGGAATAGGAAAGAAGACATATACCAACTCATTTTCATAAAATTAACATTTCTTTGATACGAAAAGCTAGAAAGGACATTAAAAATAGATAATTATGTCACACACTTACTCATAAATATAAAGCAAAATTTTACCCATGCTTATAGCAACACAATTCACAATAGTCAAATTATGGAACCAACCCAAGTGTCTCTCAAAAATGAATGCATAAAGAAAAATGTGGCTATACACATAATGATGTTTTATTCAGCCATAAAGAACATAATTATGTCATTTTCAGAAAAATGGATGGAACTAGAGAACATTCTGCTAAGTGAAATCAGCCAGTCTCAGAAAGTCAAGGGTCAGATGTTTTCTCCCATATATGGGAGCTAGAGAGAAAATAGGAAACAAAGGGGAGTTCATGATAATACGGAGAGAGACCAGTAGAAGAGTAGAGGAGGATTTGAGAAGAGTAGAGGAGATGGAAAAAGAGACTTGAGGAAGGAAACAGATCAAATAATATTGTGTTCCTATATCAAAGAATCACTATCACCTTTACTAGTATATATGAGGAGAAAGAAGGGGGAAGCTGTCATGGGGTTATAAGGGAACCACATGAAAAGATGTTATGTGCATATATGAACGTATCACATTGAATCTCATGACAATTTATAACCATATTGCATCAATAAAATTCTAAAAACAAATAATTTGACCAAAATTGATCAGTGCATAAAAAGGTTCTAAATTTCATATAATTTTCATCATATTAAGGGACTAAAGGGGGAAACATATGTTCATCTCAGAAGATATAAAAAGTGTTTTGTAAAATTCAGCATATCATAAGCATAACAAGGATGACAAAGCTTTGGGAAACCAGAATTTTACAGCAAACATATTAGCGGTGTATGTTGATGGCTTTCTCAATGATCAGACATAGAAAAGCTTACCATTACTGAAATGTTTATTCAAAATCCTAAGTATATCATAGCCAGTATAATGACAACAAATATAAATAAAAATTGGAAGTAAAAGAGGTTAATAGAATTCCATTTTCAAATATTATTGCTTACATAAAAATTGGTAACAATCGATGGACAAACTATGGAATCAATTCAAAACTGGGAAGTTTCCTAATCATCAAGTTCATCTCTACATATAAATTACATTGATTTACAATAGAAAAAACTTTTAAAAATATTTCTATTTTCAATAACTTAAAAATAAGGTATGCTCTGGGATAAATCTAACAACAGTCATTCAATAATATCATGGAAGAAATTATGAGAGAAATTTTAAGGAAGACTAAATTAACCAGAAAGATATTTTAAACCTATAATGTTAAGGAAATATGAAAATGATATAGAAGAATCATAGACCAACAAAATGGACTTGAAAGGTAATAGAACTGTTTTTATATGAATCCCTGGTTTGACAATTGTGACAATAAAAATCAGTGAGGGAGAAGATGGACTTTTACAAAATCATGTGTGGACAATCATTATCCCCAAAGGAGTAGGGGTGAAATTAAGCCCTTTCCACACATTATACACAAAATTTAAATAAACGTAAACTATATACTTAAAGAGAAAAAATCTAAATTACAGTACTTTTAGAGGATAATGTAGAAAATATATTTGTGACTTCAGATAGAGAACTACAATCAAGAAATGGTACAAAGCTAATATTTTAATCTGAAAAGATGACATTGCTAAGTGATGACAGGGATTTTTTTGATCTGAAAAGATGACATTACTAGAGCCGGGCGTGGTGGCGCACGCTTGTAATCCCAGCATTCGGGAGGCTGAGACCGGAGGATCCGGGTTCGCGGCCAGCCTCAGCTACCTAGTGAGGCACTCCGCAATTTAGTGAGACCCGGTTTCGAAATAAAGAGTAAAAAATAGGGCTGGGGGTGTAGCTCGGAGGTAGAATGCCCCTCAGTTCAATCCCCAGTACCGCAAAAAAAAAAAAAAAAAAACAAAAAACAAAAAAGATGACATTACTAAATGATGACAAAAGGAACTTCAATACTCTGCTCATAGAGTAAACTCTATGGCAAAACTCATATGGATAATGATGACTTTAATTAGAAATGTTGGCATTTATTAAATTAAAACATCTTCTTAATCTATTACTCAGCAGTTTCACTGTCCATTACATAAAGACATTGAAAAGTCTTGAATAAGTACACAGGAATCCTACCCAAGCATGTTAATGGAAAACAGTGATCATAAAAGCATATGCTTAAAAGGACTCAAATATTCATCAGCATTGCAATATGTAAATATGGCCAGGCATGGTGACAAGTGCCTGTACACTCAGCACTTGGGAAGATGAGACAGTAGGATTATAGGTTCAAAGCCAGAGTGCAGAAATTTAGCAAGACTGTTTCAAAATAAATAGGGCTGGGGCTGTATTTCATATGTAGAAAGTTTGAGTCCAATCCTCAGTACCACATACACAAACGAATACATAAGTATATGCTGTAATCATATAAGGAACTATGTCACAGCAGGAAAAAGAAATAAATGTATTGATACAACCTTTAACATGGATTTACTTTACAAACATAATTTGGAATAAAAGAATCAAGACATAGAAGAATATATACAGAATATCTACATTTTTAAATTGTCCAAAGCTACGGAAAACCTAACAATATATCTTTCAGAAATAAAAATGTAGGCTATAAATTCCCCAAAATATAAGAAAAATTAGTCAAAATTGAGATCATACATGGAGATGAAAGTATATTTAATGAGTGTGCAAGCTATTGCTACATGAGTTTTTACTTTATAATTAATATTTGATAAAGTACAAAAAATTTCATATTCTCATAAAATTAATAGACAATGTTCTGTCATGAATTTGAGTATTGCACTTTCAGATTCATTTACTTAAGATTAAGAAAGAGGAATGATACACTCTAGAATGAAGAGAGATTTATCTTCATTGGGAAGTCAAATTGTTTTCAATCTCCTTTTTGTTTTGTTAGGCAAAACTTTTGGTATGTTACAGATAACAGAGGCTATATCATATATATATATATACATATATATACATATACATATATGTATATATATTTTTCCATATACTCCCTGTATTCTCAATATACCAGCTACCAACGTATCTTTAGTATCCAAAAATCATATGTTCAAGCTAAGAAATTATATTTTTGTCATATTTTCATGAGCTGCTATCTAAGCTTGGTTTAAATCAACCACATCTAAGTAGTTTATTCAGATTTTTAAATTTGGAATTAATTCTTCCCTTACTCCTTATTCCCTGTACCTCTATTATAGTTACCAGCCCAGTCTGTTTTTTTTCACATCACTCTTATATGGGATTTTCTCTCCCAGTATAGTGAGAAATCTGTAAGTGTGGAAATGTGCTGCATTTATCTTTTCATCCTTGGTATTTAACATATTGATCTACCTATAGTAGAATTTCAATAAATATACTGGATGTTCTTGTTTCATAGTTTGGATTGGGGAAAACATGGTCTCAAGAGCATTTGACATATTTCTATTTAAAATGTCAAGCCTGACACTTCTATGTTCTCTTTCAGCCATTGGCATCAATTAAGAATGTCAAAATCTAGGTTGTATATAAAATACAATCATTTGCCCTTTTTTGATAGACTGTTTCTTCATACAGATTCCTTCCATTATTATGAAGTTCAATGCAAGTCATATAACTCCTAAAATAAACTACATTACAGAATCCTGTAAGTCATACAATTTCATATAATTCTCAGCAAATATGGAACCTAGCTAGCCAGAAAGGACAAAGAAAAGATAATGCAGCAAGCTCAAAATGTGAGTTTTATTGATTTCACAGTTTTGCCTAAAGCTATCTCTGACCAAAATAATTTTTAAAAGACTACCTAGTACTTGAGAGGCTGAGAAAGGAGGAGCACAGTTTCAAGGTCAGTGCATGGTAACTTAGCAGGATCCTGTTTCACAATAAAAAGGATTGGAGATGTAGCCAACACCCCTGAGTTCAATTCCCAGAAACACACACACAGTCACACACACGACTAATATGCAACCTGGAGAAGTGTCCCTGATTTTGTGGTTTGAATGTCAGACATTTCTGTGATATGGTCCCCTAATAATGAGAATGAAGACTTGGCCTGAGTTGAGTTTAACAGTGACATTTAATGATTTCCAACCTAAATGAAAGGCATTAACATAGAATCTGAATAATTTTCATACTATATAAAATAACTTAATCATTACTGCTTGTTTGAGTACTTAGAAAGACCACTTCTCCTACCTAAAATTTCCTAGTGAGGCGCTCCGCAACTTAGTGAGACTCAGTTTCAAAATAAAGAATAAAAAATAAGGCTGGGGGTGTAGCTCGGAGGTAGAATGCCCCTGAGTTCAATCCCCAGTACCACACACACAAAAAAAATTCAAATTTAAAAGATCCTGAAATCAGAGTAAAACAATACAAATTATTTCCTCTTGAAACTTGAGGTTTATCATATCTCGAATGTCATAGCTGATATTTTCACTGATCATTGTTTGCGGTTGTAAACTTCATCTTCTTTTACTGAATTAGGTAAAGAAGAGAAATAGAGTGTAGATAGAGAATTTAATTTCCCCCCATTTTTTGTAAAACATAGAAAGTTTATTTGAATGTGTCCAGATTGATACCATAGAAACTACAAAAATGTAATATATTTGTACATTTTCTCAAAAGCAATTAAACAGATGCATAGAAAAATAAACCATGATAATAACAAGTCTTTGCCTGAAATCCCATTGCTTTTAAACATGTTGCCTTGGTATAGTTTAAATATAGATTACAAAAATTCCCTTTGGAAATGATCACATATCACGGTAACAAATAAAGACCAAAGAGATATATAATAAGAATGCATACAAAATTAATACATATTTTCAATTATTGTCTCATATTATTAGTACCAAGCAATAATGTGAAGTTAACAAAGCATTTTGTGCTCATAACTTCTCCTTTATGCTCTGAAAAAAGCTAAGAAAATCAAACATTCTTGAATGACAAACCATTAATACATACAAAAACAACAGTTAATTATACTTTGAAGCAAATTCCATAGTTAAACTCTCTGATTTCTAATTTTTGGACATAACATACAAAGGAGTGTAGTTTAGTACAAAAGTCATGAGAAGAAGAGGAATGTTATGTTTAGTGCTGCCACTTACCACAGATTGAGTTCCCTAATGTGAAAATCTAAAATCTGAGATGCTTCAAATTCTGAAACATTTTGAGCTTCAACATGACACCATAGTGGAAAATCCCATACCAGAACTCATGTGACAGGTCACATTTAAAACATTAAAAAACAGGTGCACTAAAAATATTTTAAGATATCTTCAGGATACATGTATAAAGCATATATTAAACATGAGTGAATTTTGTCTTTGGACTTGGACCCTTTCCTTAAGATATGCAAATAATCCAAAATCCAAAGAAGACTAAAATCTCAAACAGTTTTGGTCCCAAGAATTTCAGATAAAGAATATTCCAACCTACAACTACCTTTTGATTTTAAGCATGCCAATTTGATTTTTAAATCCCTGCTTTCTCTTTGAAAAATGTATATAATATAAATATCTCATCATGACGAAGTTCATTGTTATTAAAAGATACAAATTAATGCAAAATTGAGAGCTTTTGGTAAAAATTCTAATCACCAGCACTCTTCCAAAAGGGATTAAAATAGTAGCTATATTATCAAGAAACTATATTCCAAGCTCATTACTTGGATAGTATAAATAAAATGATTGCATTATATTATTTTCCTATGTCATCTAAGGAGCAGGTCTAGCATCATTGGAACTTCTGTTTTACGTGCGTATGTGTGTCTTGGGTTTGAACCCAGGGACATCCTATTTCTATGCTACACCCAGCCTTTTTAATTTTTTTTATGAAGTGAATTTTAGTTATTTAATTATATTTATTTTTTATTGGTGAAATGTAGTTATACATTATGGCGAGGTTCAAAGTGAAGTAGACATACATGCATATAGCACTTGCTGGGTTTGCATCTGTATCCTACCATGCTACTCATCCTTCCTCATACATGTTAGTGAGATCAGTGGTGATATCTTCATATAAGGACATACCATTATTTTTCTTTTAAAACTGGGTTTTACTAGTTACCAAGTACTGGCCTGGAACCTGCAATCCTCCTGTCTCCGCCTCTGAAGTACTGGTTATTACAGGCATGTGCCACTGTGCACCACTACTTCTACATCCTTAACATAATTAAAATTTAATGTTGATCCCAGCATTCGGGAAGCTGAGACCAGAGGATCCGGGTTCGTGGCCAGCCTCAGCTACGTAGTGAGGCGCTCCGCAACTTAGTGAGACCTGGTTTCAAAATAAAGAATAAAAAATAGGGCTGGGGGTATAGCTCGGAGGTAGAGTGCCCCTGAGTTCAATCCCCAGTACCGCAAAAAAAAAAAATTAATGTTGAACTTTCAGACTTTAATTATATAACAAGAATCCTGTGAAATTTTCCAAATATATAATATTTTCAAGTGTAATTATCTTGGGTATCTACCCTGCGTTAGTTGCCACAGTTCTGATGCCCTTCTGGCAATAGCCCTATTGTATGACTTAAGAGCAAGGAAAATTGCTTGCAAAGTAAATATAGAGAAGGAAAACATGAAGGAGTAAACATTTTAATGTGACAATTGAAAATTACGCTTCTGACCAGTTTTGCCAACACCATTTGTTAAAGAGGCTATCCTTTTTCCAGTGTATATTTTTGGCTCCTTTGTCAAAAATCAGTTGACTATAAGTCTGTGGGTCTGTTTCTGAGTCTTCTATTCTGCTCCATTGGTCTATGTATCTATTTTTGTGCCAATACTATGCCGTTTTTATTACTGTGGCTTTGTAGTAAAGTTTAAAGTCAGGTATTGTGATGCCTCCTGCATGATTTTTATTGCTAAGAACTACCTTGGCTATCCTGGGCTTTTTGTTTTTCCAGATGAATTTAAGGACTGATTTTTCTATGTCTGTGAGGAGCGTCCTTGGCAATTTCATGGGTATTGCATTGAATTTGTAGATCAGTT
>PVLC010005038.1:33562-79742 GCA_004027655.1 Graphiurus murinus | reverse complement strand
TTTTTTTTTTTTTTTTTTTTTTTTTTTTTGGCAGTACTGGGGATTGAACTCAGGGGCATTCTACCTTCGAGCTACATCCCCAGCCCTATTTTTTTACTCTTTATTTCGAAACCGGGTCTCACTAAGTTGCGGAGTGCCTCACTAGGTAGCTGAGGCTGGCCGCGAACCCGGATCCTCCGGTCTCAGCCTCCCGAATGCTGGGATTACAAGCGTGCGCCACCACGCCCGGCTTCACACCCAGCTTTTTAAAATTTTTTTTTCGTCTTTTATTTTGAAACAGAGTCTCACTAAGTTGCTGAGGACCTTGGTAAGCTGTTGAGGCTGGCCAAGAACCTGCGATCCCCCAGTCTCAGCCTCCCAAGTACTGGGATCATGAACACACGTGTGCCACCATGCCTGGCTAGCAAATAAGATTTTTTTCAAAATAATTTCTGTCTTGTCTTTCACTGTTTCCATTGAAAAAAATATTTCCTGTCTCTCCTGTTCATTTGACAAGGATCTCCTCTCTGGTTGTGTGGTTGTAGTCCTTTTCAATTTTTTCATATTTGTTAAATCTTCAACTTTGTTTACATATGTGCTCCTTGTATAACCCAAATCCTTTATATTTTTTAGGAGTTAACTACCTAAATCACTTTAGTTTTTTCTTACTTTCACGCTGTCAATCCGTATGAATTTACTGTACTAATTTTCTCTTAAATTATCCTGCCTGTCTCGGTTTCTCTTTCCTTTACCTCTCCTGCACCCCACCTCCACCTCAAACTAATTAATCAATCCCCTTCTTCCCACACCTTGGCTAGTGTGGACTCTGGGTACTTGATGTGATCTGTTACCCTGTCACTGCCTAACTCTCTTCCTGTCTGTGTCCCTCCTTCCTTCCCTTCCTTCCCTACCGTCTCCCTCCTCTTCATTCTTCTCTTTCTCTTCCATCTCTCCAGTATCTCCATTCAGTCTCCATTCAGTCTTTAGTTTCCCCAACTTCTCTTTTTCCCTGTCTGCTCCTCCCGCAGTGAGTCTGCGCCTGTCCTGTGTCTGCTTCCTCTCCCTGCACTCTCCGGTGGTTGGTTCCACACTCCCTGGCCTGTCAGCCATTCTCAGTTGTTCCTTATCTAGATCTCTCTCCAGTTGTCTACTTCTTTTCTTCCTCTTCTCACTTTCATCTTTCCTTTTTCTTTTACTCCTTAACCCTTGCTCCCTTTTGTTCTTCCTATCTTCTCGTACTTGAGTACTTTCTAGTAACTAAGAAAGATTGAAAGGTGAATCAAGAACAGGTCTTTTCTGGAGAGAATTGTTTTCTCATGGCAGGTAATATATGTACAAAAATAACTAAAGGCAGTAAATACCACAGAAGGAGAGACAACTGCTACCCAAGTGCATAGGAGATGTTTGTGGAACAGATGTCATTGATCACAGAGTGGAGGAGTAAAAGCTCAGGCATGTAGACGCTGAGTGACCAGAATCTGGTAGGGAATCAGCATAAGCAAAGATGCAGAGACCATAACACTGAGGGAAAAGCATGGTGCATTTGGTTAGCTTGGAGGTGCAAGGTCAAATGAAAAAAAAGCAAAAAACAAAAACGAAAACAAAAAAACAGTCATGTAGCAGTGTGGACTGGTATTTAATTATGTGTGATCTTGTAACACCTCTCACGTTCTATTATTTGTTAAAAGTGAGTTCTTGTGTCTTATTTCATCAGCTGAGAAGGGTTTCATACTTCCTGTCCCTCATAGAACTGCACACAGTGCTAAGGTCTTGGCAGTTGCATGCCAAACATTTGCTGCAGGAAGGAGAAGGAAGCGCAGGCTTACCATTATTATTTAGTGCTGGTTAGTTCAACATCACATAGCACTGTGCTACTCTGTGTGTGACTTGGAGCCTGCGTCTCCTAGCTGCAGTAGCTATGTGTGAATGTATCTGTGCTGGCAGTCACTCACCATATGCTTTTGGGGATTGCCTCTTCTGAATCATGTGCAATGTGCAGTTTTTCTTAATATTGTGGGGAGGTTGTTAGCTTTTTTTTTGGTCAGGAATTGAAGCCAGGTCCTTGAGCATGCCAGGCAAGTGCTGTACCACTGTGCCGCTTCCCCAGCCCTTTTCATTTTATTTTGAGACAGGGTTTGCTAAGTTGCCCAGGCTGGCCCTGGACTTGAGATCCTCCTGCTTTAGGCTTCTGAGTATCAGGGATTACAGGTTTGTGCCACTTTGCCTGGTGAAAATACATATTTTATAAGGTCTTAGCTGAGTGCTCTAGTATGTGCCAGTAGTTCCAGCAACTTGGAAGGCTGAAGTAGGAGGATTGTAATTTAAGGCCATTCTGGGAGAGACTTTTTCTTTCTTTTTTTTTTTTTTTTTTGTGGTACTGGGGATTGAACTCAGGGGCATTCTACCTTCGAGCTATACCCCCAGCCCTATTTTTTATTCTTTATTTTGAAACAGGGTCTCACTAAGTTGCGGAGTTCCTCACTAGGTAGCTGAGGCTGGCCGCGAACCCAGATCCTCCAGTCTCAGCCTCCCAAATGCTGGGATTACAAGCGTGCACCACCACGCCCAGCTGGGAGAGACTTTTTCAAAAATAAATAAGCACTGTGGACTTCACATTTCTGTGGATGCAGACAAATTTTTGTTAACTTTCATAAAATTCCCCTCTTACACTTTCACACTAAACTGATAGTATAATATACTGTGCTTTTTAGGAAGCATGATGGAGATAAAAGGTCTAAATATATAAACCTCAGTTTATGATCTCTTTTTTTTGCGGTACTGGGGATTGAACTCAGGGGCATTCTACCTCCGAGCTACACCCCCAGCCCTATTTTTTATTCTTTATTTTGAAACCGAGTCTCACTAAGTTGCAGAGTGCCTCACTAGGTAGCTGAGGCTGGCTGCGAACCTGGATCCTCCGGTCTCAGCCTCCCAAATGCTGGGATTACAAGTGTGCGCCACCACGCCCGGCTAGTTTATGATCTCTTAATACATTTTTTTCTGTTATAATAAGTGTTTTTTTTGTCTTTTTGAGAGCATATATTTGATTGAGAGAATGTTAAAGGAGGGAGTATATACTATTCTTATGTAGTATCTGAAACCAGTGTTTATTAGAACCAACATAAACACAACAAACCCAAAGTAGGCTTTGCAGTAGTGTATGTGTGTGCGCATGCACATGTATCATTTTATTTAGTTATAGTTTTCCTTACTCCAAGATGTGGGGTTTTAAACAGATCTTAAAATCTTTGCAAAGAAAACATTTCCTTAAGGAGAGGCCTCTAATATCTACTTTCGGATAAGAAGGGGTTGGACTTGGACGGGGCGGGGGGGGGGGCACACTAATGTATATCAAGGTCACTCACTAAACTGAACTTGAGAGGGAGGGAGGGCGAGGGAGCGGGGTGGGAATTTGGGGAAGGGGTCAAACGAGAATTGTGAGCACATATATCATTATCAATTTATACCTAACAAAGATGTATGCTTACAATGTATGAATAAAAATAAAAATTAAAAAAAAAGAATGAGTTTCTGATTCAAGTTTTAGGATTACATTTATAAAATGGAGGTTAACTGCTGAGTCAGTTAACTATGGGGTACTTAAATCTGAGTAAAACTTGATCTGTCACTTTTTGCTGTGAAAGTATACTTTAAAAAATAAATGCTAAAGCATGAGACAGTGAAGAAACAATGTTTTAAGTTGGTTCTTGTAGTTTTCACTTTTTTCTTGTTTTGGGGAAAGGATACTGGGGATTGAACTCTGGGGGTATTCTACCTCTGATCCATACCACCAGCCCTGTGTATCTCACTAAGTTGCTGAGAGTGTCCTCGAACATGTGGTCCTCCTGTCTAGCCTCCTACGTACTGGGATTACAGGTGTGCACCACCACTCCCGGCTAGTTTTCATTTTCAACTTCTGTATTTTATACATGTCTATTAGTTTTATTTCTTTTTGTGGATTTTCTTCATTGATTAGAAGGCTTTTCTATTTCATAAGGTTAATACAAAGTAATTATTTGAACATCTTTTTTTTGTTTTGTTACCAGGGGTTGAACTCCAAGTTATACCCCCAATCCAATTTTATTTCTTATTTGGAAACAGGGTCTCACTAAGTTGTGGAGGGCCTCGCTAAGTTGCCGAGGCTGGCTTTGAACCTGCAATCCTCCTGTCTCAGCCTCTCAAGTACTGGGATTGCAAGTGTGCACCACTATGCCTGGCTGAACATCTGCTTTTAAAATAAAATGGACAACATATGCTCTAAGGCTTTTCACATCAATATTTAATAAAGTTTAGGATAGAGTTGAAGTAACTCAGTAAGTAGGTGAATAATTTGTAGCATGTTGTTATAAAAATTCTGCTGAAATTATTGGAACCAAAATTTCTTTCTCTAAAAATATTCATTCTAAAGCACTTTAAGTGCTTTCATGCATACGGCACTGAACTGATGCTTATTTTTCCCTTTCTGCAGTCACTTTGAATCTTAATATCACAAATTTATAATGTGGTTGTTGATAAAGAACTGATGTGTAAAGAACTAATGCCACGGAATTGGATAGCGTTTGCAGAGTTAAATCAGGATACATGCAGCTGCTATAAAAAGCCAAAGAAACTCAATTGCAATTTTATTGTCCAGTTTGATAGATTTCCTGCCACCTTTGTAGCAGGGAAGCTGTTTGTCACTGCGTGCCGCTTCTCCAGCAGCTGAACTAGGTTTTGTAAGCAGTAATAGGCTCTTCCAGTGTAACTGTACTATGTTGGTTTCTTTGGTGTCAGGGTTTCAAATGTGTGCTGGTGAGCTGTGTAATTTCATCATCCTGTTTATTGTCTAGGTTTTCACTTTTTAATTTTTTTTTTAAAGTACCCAAGATAGACCCTATAATACTATTAAATAAAACTGCTTTCACTTGGTATGCCAGAATGCTTCTACTCTTTAATTAAAATTTAAATAAAGTGTTTTAAACTGATAAAACATTCTTTTTCTAAACAAATAAAACTAAAATCCTTAGGTACTATATTTTTCTCTGGACCCATTTTGCCATAAGGTTGAATGCGTCTGTCACTTAAAATAGTGAGCAAGTAAAAGTCATTCGAACTAAATTTCTCCCCAAATGATGAATTTGGGTAAAGTACTTAATTAGACTAGTTGAAATATCTGAAAGGTTTACCTATTGTTAACAAACTCATGAAATGGCTTAAGTATAAATTGTATTCATTTTATAGAAGACAGAAAGTACCATTTAAATGGGTAAAAGGATGTAGAATTTTATTTAAAAAAAATTCTCTTAAGTGGCTGGGTATGGTGGCATACCCCTATAATCCCAGTACTTGGGAGGCTGGGACAGGAGAATTGCAGGTTCGAGTTCAGTCTCAGCAACTTAATGAGACCCTAAGCAACTTAGACTCTGTTTCAAAATAAAAAGCAGTGTCGGGCATAGTGGCGCACGCTTGTAATCCCAGTACTTGGGAGGCCGAGACTGGAGGATCTGGGTTCGAGGTCAGCCTCAGCTACTTAGTGAGGCCCTCCGCAACTTAGTGAGTCCCTGTTTCAAAATGAAGACTAAAAAATAGGACTGGGGGTATAGCTTGGGTAGAATGCCCCTGGGTTCCATAAAAAAAAAGGTGAAATGCTCCTGGGTTCAACCCCATCATCTGTAACACACTCTCCTTCACAAACCCCCAAGTTCTCTAAGTTGTTTCTTAAAATTATTTTTAAGTTATAAGATATAAACTTCATATATATCTATACATATATGTGTGTGTATATGTATTTATAGTGGCTGTATAAAATTAAAAGCTACCTATTTTAAGAAATTTCAAAAGTTATAAGGTTTTCATATTTCATTGTTAGTGTCTTATACTTAATTGCCAAGGTATTCCTGATTTTAAAAGATTTTAATCAGCTGGGCGTGGTGGCACACGCTTGTAATCCCAGCATTTGGGAGGCTGAGACTGGAGGATCCAGGTTCGCGGCCAGCCTCAGCTACCTAGTGAGGCACTCCACAACTTAGTGAGACTCGGTTTCAAAATAAAGAATAAAAAATAGGGCTGGGGGTATAGCTCGGAGGTAGAATGCCCCTGAGTTCAATCCCCAGTACCGCAAAAAAAAAAAAAAAAAAAAAAAGAAAAAAGATTTTAATCAAATAACATTTGTTATTTTAAAATAATTTAAAAATAGTTGTTCACTGCAGGAAATTTAGAATTTGATATAAATGTGCATGTGTGCACACTCCCCGCCCCCAACCACTCATTATTGAAACATTTGTGTATTAGTTAATATTAACATTTTTGGACAAGACCTTCCAGTTTTCTGTTCTATACACACATATACATATATACATATATGTAATTATTTTCACAGGAAAATGTGATCAAGCCAGATGTGGCACACATCTGTAATCCTAGTACTTGGGAGGCTAAGACAGGAGAATCACAGGTTCAAAGTCAGCCTCAGCAAGTAGTGAGACTCTCATCAATCTAGTGAGACCCTGTTTAAAAAACAAACAAACAAAAAAACCAGTAGGGCTGAGAGTGTAGCTCAAAGGTAGATTGCCCCTGGGTACCACCACACACACACACAAAAAAAAGTGATCATATTTATGCTATTTACAATCTTATTTCATTATTTCGTGATGTTACATGAATTTAATGGCTGTATATTATTTGGTATGTGTAACTTATGCAGAAGTAAAGTTAAGAGCAAATGCTTCAGCTTTGATGTAATATATGAATGCTGTCAGACAACTTACAATTTTAGATAGGAGTGATTGTGTAAGTGACTCAAGTTAGTTTTTTCTATTCGGTTATTCTCTAAAACTTTATTTGGAAAAAATTGTGGAGGTGGTATTTTAAAGATCTATCGATTTATATTATAATGTGTTACATTTACATTAACTTTCCCTTGTTGTTGAGCAGTGATGATCTTGCTCTTATATATGTAACCCTCAGTTCATAGGGTAAATTCTTATAAGTAGAATTTTCAGAAGAGCATACGCATTTAAAAAACTTTTTAAAATTTTTATTTATTTACTTTTATTGGTGCATTGTAATTATATATCTTTGTTAGGTACAAGCTGGTAGAGGCATACATACACACATCTCTCATTTAACCCTTCCCCAATTCCCACCCCATTCCCTCCCCACCCTTTCCTTCTCATGTTCAGTTTAGTGATCGACTTTGATATGTTAGTGAAAATACATCATGTGCATTAGGGCATTTAAAAACTTTTAGCACATATTGCTAAGTTGCTTTCTAGAAATTTGTATGAGTTTGTATTTTAGATTTGCGTGAGAGCATCTGTTTAGACTCTTCCTAAGAAAATAAAATTGATCAGGATGACTTTTTATGAAAACAAAAGATTAGTTTTTTAGTATGGTATTATTTTATGTCATGGTTCTTCCTAACTTTTTATATAAGGATAATACTACTACTACTGCTAAACGTTTAGAGTCTCTTAAGTATGTCAGTAATGACAGATGCCTTAACTATTTGAAGAATTGTATATCCAGAATTGCCTAAGAAAATGAGCATAACCTACTGTTTAAGCATATTGTGGAATTGGCAAACAACTACTGGTGATGTAGGAATTCTGGTGCTTTAAGGAAATTTGAGGGCAAAGTTTATTTTTTCTTCTATATAAATTCTAGAATGTTTTCATATGTTAATATATTTGTAGAGATAAGAGAATACTAAGTGTTTTGAAGGCTTTGTTTGGTATTCAAGAGGAAGTGTGGCTTAAAAATTATTTTATGAAGCCAGGTGTGGCGGTGCATGCCTATAATCCCAGTACTTGGGAGGGTGAGACAGGAGAGTTGCTGGTTGGAGGCCAGCCTCTGCAACTTAACGAGGCCCTCAGCAACTTAGTGAGCCCTATTTCAAAAAGTAAAGAATAAATAAATAAAAAATAAATAAAATGAAATATGGCTGGGAGTGTAGCTCAGGGGTAGAATGCCCCAGTAACCACCACCACCCCCATACACAATCATTTTATGAAAGAAGAAAATCTGTTTTTGTATTTACTATGATTGTATACTAAAAAAGGTGAATCTTGATAGTAAAGGGGAGGAAAAGAGAATCTTTTCCTTTTATCCATCCTAAGTCCATTTGCTGAGGCCCCGGGAATTAATCTGACAAAAGATGGATTAACAAGACAAACACATACCAATTTATTTAGTAAATACTCTAAGTTCTTTGTAAGGAAATAAAGACTCATTGAAAGTATTAAACTTGCTGTTTGTATTCTAGGTTAGACACAGAGTGAAGAGTTGTGGGAAATGGGACAGTTAATCAGGCAGTGTGTGCTAAGAGGAGCAGACTGGGGAAATGTAGCCAGGCCTGTTCTCAGTGTCAAGACCTGTGCATTCAGATTCCTTTCTGTGTCTTCTGGTTTCAGAAATAAGGTTATACCTTTCCTCCTGGTGTAGCAAGGGGACCTCTCATGGAATCATCTTATGACTTACTTGCTTCAAGAACGAAGGGCGGGAATTCAGAGATTCCTTCCTGCACTTGACATTTTTCAAAATCCTTAGCTTAAAATATTTTAATATGCTAAGCTATCATATTTTAGGGTAGTTTGTTCTGAACCCTGTCAACAACATAGAAACAATCACCTTTGTTGCCAAAACAAAAGAAAATGCAATTCCATAAGCAAAATCAAAAGGCAGATGACAAATTCTGAAAAATCACTTAGCTCTAAAGAAAAGTGCCTGCGCCTGTGTGCTTGTGTATGTTTTACTGGGGATTGATCCTAGGGGCAATCTACCTCTGAGATACACTCCAGCCCTGTTTTATTTTTTATTTTGAAATAAGGTCTTGCTAAATTGCTGAAGGCTTCATTAAATTACCAAGTCTGGTCTTGATCCTATACTCATTCTGTCTCATTAAATTACCAAGGCTGGTTTTGATCCTTACTCATTCTGTCTCAGAAGGGGATTTTTATGCTATATACTGTGTTATACTTGAACCATATACATATAAAATATTAAAAGTTTTCAAGTTTGTTGTACTTCAGAGGCTGAGGGAGGAGGACTGCAATTTTGAGGCCAGCGTGGGCGACTTGGTGAGACCCTATCCCTAAATAAAAAATAAAAAGGACTGGGGGTGTATCTCAGTGATAGAGCAGTCCCCAGTACTAAAAAAAAAAGGGGGAAAAAGTTCATTACATGAGTTGGATGTATGTTGATTATTGTGCATATCACTTGGTTTTCTTAAGGGATTGTTTCCTTTTGCTATTAAATTTATAATGTTTTCATAATTCTCTGGTAGTTTTTTGGGGATAACATAGGCTTTATACTTGATATCTTTCCAGAACACTCTATTAGGGCAGCCATTTAGCTTTGAATCTGGCTTACCTAGATTACTAATCTAGGTACTTTTAAAAAATTGGTCAGTGGGTATTTATAATTTATCGGTTACCTTATGCTACTTTTGTTGCAAGATGTATCACAGACTGTGTAAAGGATCTCATGTGTGTAGTGGTCATTTTTTCCTATATCCATTGATATCTCATATGGAAAGATTCAGCTGTTTTTAAAGATATATCTCATTTATCAGCTGTGGAAAAGATTGATAACTTGTGAATTAGAAACTAGGATATCACATTTAGCTGCTATTACCATAAAATATTATACAATGAAAAAGATGCATTAGCTTAAAAACAAAATCAGTTGCTAAACATTACTTACCACTTAAAAAGTCAGAATTTTTATAGGTTAAACATTTTAACTATATGGATTAAAAAGATATTTATTTCTTGAAATATTGCATTCATCTTTTATCTCCTTGTTAGTAAATTTGAATGCTAATTAAGTTGAAAGTAATGGCAAAAGAAATGTTGTAGTTATTAGCTCATAAGTATCTTTAACTAGTAGTTTATAGAAGTGCTTTCCAAACATTACAAATAGCTATAGATTAGCTATCAAATGATTGTGAAGATTAATGACTAGTCTTTTAGCTGGGTAATTTACAACAATATATGGTCATTAATTAAGTATTATCAGCTTTAAAGTCACAAATACCTTAAGGAAAACAGCATCAAAAAAGATAACAACAATGATAATTATTTAGTTGCCATTTAGCTTTTAGACTATTAAAGTAAAAGAGAAATGTAAACACCAACCAATTCCAGAATTTTAAATTGTGAAGGTAATTGCTTTTTAATCTGTGATTTTTATACAAATATGAAGCTAGAGTAAAGATATTTTCAGAACCTTGGGGGTCTCCAAAGTTTTAGTTCATGTGCCCTTACTCAGGAAGGCACTGATGTATGTACTATACTAAAGGAGAGAATTAACAAAGATACGAAATACAAGAAACAAGCATGCAAGACAGATGAAGGGCATCTCTAGGTCTAGTGACAGGGGTTCCAGGGTGGCAGCTGTAGATGGCAGTCCATCTTGAGTGGAACAGGTTGACTCAAGACACACTTGTGGGGGCTGTTCATGCAGAAATGCCAGCAACCTTTATTTTTTTATTGCCGTACCAGGGATTAAACTCAGGGGCATTCTATCTCTGAGCTACGCTGTCAGCCCTATTTTTTATTCTTTATTTTGAAACAGGGTCTCACTAAGTTGCAGAGGGCCTCACTAAGTAGCTGAGGCTGACCACGAACCTACGAGCCTCCCTTCTCAGCCTCCCATATACTGGGGCCAGCAACCTTTATAACTTTTGTTTTTAAAGTCGGAGGACAAATTACCCATGCAAGATGACCCATATTGTTAGGAGTACCTGTCTTGTCTCGACCATGTGCTGATTAATTCCTGCTCTCCCTT
This sequence comes from Graphiurus murinus, assembly GCA_004027655.1. Taxonomy (NCBI): domain Eukaryota; kingdom Metazoa; phylum Chordata; class Mammalia; order Rodentia; family Gliridae; genus Graphiurus; species Graphiurus murinus. The sequence continues at coordinate 68,996 of PVLC010005038.1, read as the reverse complement.
CTGGTCCTACCACATGAATCATCCCCTTGCCCCCTTAATACATATGCTGCTTTGTCCTACTTCTGAGGGTAGAGGCTGATCAGAGCGAATTTGGGATTGAAAAATACAGTGTATTTCCTATACCTTTTTCATGCAAGGTAATTTCTCTTTGGCCCATACACCCCTGGCTGGATGCTCCAGTTCTCTTTATTTGTGTATCTCCCAGTAATTCTTAATGACCTTGCCTGCAGACTTCCCAGAAACAGCCAGAGAAGAGAATATCCTCCCAGAGAGGCTGAAGCCCTATGATGACTTAGAGATTCTGTGTGTCTTGTGTTCTGCTTCTGTGAGTCTTTAATTAGTTGTGACAAAGTTGTCTTACATTTATACAATTGGCTTTATTTGTACTAGTTTTAGTTTTCCAAACTAAATGTAACAAGTATGCTTACTATATAGGTGGTAAAAGCATTAAAAAACAAGTGTAAGAATAGTGATGTCCACCTGATAGAGGTGGGAAGGTTAAGGAATACAATTTGGGAGGGTCCCACAGGGGAATTGTGAGGTACTGGTAATGTTCTGTTTCTTAACATGGGTGGTTGGTACATCAGATTAAACAAATATTCTTTAACCTGCACATAGAAATTGCATATACTCACTGATATATTTCATAAAAATTTCAGAAACCTTGTATTTGAATAAAATTAAAGCAAGAGATCATTGAAAATTAGATTCGTAATGTTAGTAAATGTAGCCAGATGTGGTGGCTCATGCATGTAATCCCAGTACTTTAGCCAAAACAGGAGGATTACAGGTTCAAGGACTCAAGGAGAGTCTCAGCAGTGTAGTGAGGATTTCAGTAACCTAGGGATACCCTGCTTCAATACAAAAAAAAAAAAAAAGGACTTAGACACACACACACACACACAACCAAACTATTTTCAAAATAAGTATAAGATGGGTACTTTGTAATGTGCCTTTCTTAGCTAATGATAACTATGTATCTTTGCAGAAATGATCTCCCTAAAGTCAGTTTTCCAATGATCTCTTTAAAATAGAAATTGGATTGTGTTTTCTCTCTACTCATAATTTTCAAACAGTTCCCTGAGAAATAAATCCAAAGTCTTTATCCTAGTCTTCGATCAATCATAATCTAGCTGATAGCTACATCTCTGACCTCATCTTCTGCAGTTCTCAGTCCACTGGTTTATTGTTATTCCTCAAACATGCCAAGCTTATTTGGGCTCCAGGGCCTTCACATTTGTTCTTCTCTCTGCCTCAAACTCCCTGACTTTTCACACAGCATACTTTCTCTTTTATTCTTGTTTTTGTTCAAATATAACTGAGAGGCTTCCCCAGTTACCCTAGTAACATACACCCTCACCTTCTAGACGTCCATCCACAGCTATTTTCTGTGTCCCCCTCTTTTCTTCAAAGCTCTTATTACAGCCCGACATTATCTTACACATCCATGTGTAAACTATAATTCTGCTTATACTTTCTGTACATGTTAGACTTTTTTCATCATGTTTGTTGGGGAGTAGATTAAGGATCGGTGGTTTCCATTGAAATACCAATGGAAAGATATAGTGGTGGCTATAAAATAATAACCCTTGAGAATTATAAATTCTAATAAATCACAATTACAGTATTCTCATTTTTACTTTTTCTGTCTTGAATTTTTTTCTACTTACTTGGGTAAAGACAAATCATAATCTAGGACTTTTCACAATGATGACTACATAGTAGTCACTCACACGAGTGGGATGAATGGATGCATGAGTGTATTACCTGGAACTTCCAGGTCATTTGCAATCAATTCAAACTGTGGAAGTTATGGCTGGCCTTTGGGAACTGACCCCCCCCCCCCCCCCAGTATTAAAAGAATTTGTATTCTTTAGCTTAAAAAGAAAAAGATTTTGTTGTTAATAGGTATATAGGGAGCTGCCATACTAATGATCATAATTATTTTTATTATCTCTCTTGAGGACAAATTATTGGGAAATGGGTTTTCATTGCATTTGAGAGAATGCATTATTTAGTGCGTGACACCCTTCCCAATGGTATAGACTCACTGTCTTGTATAAGTTATAGAGGCCAGTAGAATAGTGGATTCTTTTCCTTACACATATTTAAGAACAGATTAACTAATTATTTTCTTGCTGTGGTTTCAGGCCACAAAATAAGGATATTATAGAAAAACTAAGTTTTACTGTATTATATAAACTATGTATTTGAAAAGTTATTAAAAGTATTTTAATTTTGTGTTCTGTGTGCTATGTTCTTTTTTATGTGTATTTTAATTGATTGTACTTTTTTCATCTAGGTCACTTTTGAAATACACAAAGAAAACCTTGCCAGTATATTTAGGGAACAGCAGGGAAAAGTTGATGAAGAAATAGGGCCACCTTCGCCAAGTCCAGTTCCAGCTGTCACTGGCATTAGCAGGGATGTTGATGTTTCAGTGGGGTGCCAGCAGTCAGATATCAGGGATTCTCCTGTCTCTCATTTCACCAGAAATAGTGATGAAAACTCAAGTATTGAGAAGACAAATTCAGTAGAATCTGCATCCACCCTCGAGCTGCAAGTGCACAACGCATCTGATGAAGAAAGGAAAGCTGAGAGAGAAAATCAGGAGTCGCTGGATGAAGTCATTTTGGAAGAGACACCAACAAATGAGACAAAGCCTGCAGGTGATTTCAAAGAATCTTCTGACGTAGTTGAGTCTAATCCTTTTAAAACAACTGGCAAGGACACAGTGGGCATAGGTGAAGTAACTGCTTCTGTAAGTTCTCCTTCAGAAGAGGATGCTTCAGAGGTGCCAGAATTACTGGAAAAGTCTCTAGTAGAGGAAGAAGATGAGGATTATGTGGAACTGAAGGTTGAAGGTAGTTCTGCTGAGGAAGCCAGTCTGCCCCCGGAGCTCCACAATGACCACTTGTCTCCAGCTGCTTCAGAGGCCAGTGAAAGACCGGACACACTGAGTAGTGACCACCAGTCAGTCTCTCAAGAGAAAGAACCTGCTCCTAACGAGCAAGCTGTTACGGAAACTGGAGATTCTAAAGATGCTGGGCTCCTGACTCTGCCAGCAGCAGGATCCTCAGCTACCTCACCAGAGACCATTGCTTCCCACACGGCTGTACAATCAGATGTTGGACAGACACTGGAGGAAGGGGAGAAGACAGCTGACCTCCCTGGAGAAACCAAGTCAACTAGAGATTGTCAGAATAATGGCTTTGAGGCTTCTGCTACTTCCGAGCAAAAGATTGCCAAGTTAGATGTTTCCACCGTCGCTACAGATACGGAGAGACTGGAACTAAAGGCTAGTACAAACACGGACGCACCTCAGCCTCCTCGACATGTGCTTGAGGTGAGTTTTTCTTCTTGAAGTGTGTTTGTACTGAGTTAAAGTAGAGCAGGTGTACATCATTATGTTTTATTTTACTTTGGATCTGGTTCATATCCTATTTAAAGTGAATGTAAGGATTATGTTTCAGGTTGTTAGCACAGTGTTTGGCGGTTAATGTGAGTTTATATTCCTCTGATACCGAGGATCATACCTAGGGCCTCCCACAAAGTAATCAAGTGCTCTAAGACTGAGCAGCTCCACTGTGAGTTTACTGAATGGCAACCTGTATTATTATTTTACCACAGCATCAGCGAAAGCTGCCATTTTTGAGCTTCAGGATTGGCCTAATTTTAGTGTATAAAGTAAATATTGGAAACGCCTGCATTTTGTTGTTCACTTGAGTAATCCAATTATAGAACTTTAATTTTTCCAATAAAATCTAGGGCTACAAAACTGCCAGAATATAAGTTTAGTTGCAAAAGTTGTGGTTTACATTGTACCACGAAGTCTGTGGAAGAGAGAGAGGATCCTGTGTGCAATCTAGATGTGCAGCTTTTTCCTCTGCCAGTATTACAGTGAAACAATGGTTAGTTGCATGGTGTCAACTTCTACTTTATCCCATCTGTACCCTCACTCTCTCCCTCCTTTTATTGTTGGTTTGTTTGTTTTTCATTATATTGTCTTTCTTATAGTTTGTTTTTCATTCTATCCAATTTATAATCCAGCTACTGCCTGGATTTTAAATAGTGCCATTCTTTTACAGTGAGACTCAAAATGAAGAACTGCTTGATTCTTTTATCAAACGCTACAGAGTGGTAATATATAACATGGCTCCAAGCTAATGGTTGTTAGTTGTGCTAGCTTAGCATTTTTAATAATTTTCCTTTAAATGTACTAAAATATTAATTGAAAATAAATAAAATATTCATTGAAAAAGTTCTTTCTAATTTGGTTTTTCAGTGTCTTAAAATTTGAGTATTTGTTAAATGAATTGTATAACATTATCTTCTAATGCCTTTCTTTGAAATTGAATTCATTTTATTACTTTAAAATTTTCTGTATTAGACGGCAAGGCAACAGGTACAGCCAGGACAGGGAACAGCAGCAGACGCAGTTGACGGACAGAGGAGGGACTCCAGATCTGCCATGTTTCGTATTCCTGAGTTCAAGTGGTCTCAAATGCATCAGCGTTTGCTTACTGATCTCTTGTTTTCCATAGAAACAGATATACAGATGTGGAGAAGGTTTGTCATATGGTTTTTTTTTTTTTTTTATATAAAAGATAGGTATAGATCTTAGTCTTTCCTTTAAAAGAAATTTATATAAACATTTTGCAATTAATTTTAGACATTTGGGTGAATAGAATATACATTATTATATGGTAGTTATATTGAGCTCTTAGTCTTCATTTTAAGATTGGAAGTCGGGCCTGGTGGTACATGCCTGTAATCCCAGTACTTGGGAGATTGAGACAGGAGGATCAAGGCCAGCCTCAGCAACTTAGTGATACTCTTTTTCAAAATTAAAAAAAAAAAAATACAACAGGGTTGGGAGTGTAGCTGAGAGGTACAGTGCCCACTGAGTTCAATCCTCAATACCAAAAAAACATCCCAAAACAACAACTATACCACCACCACCACAAAACCCAATGGAATTCCTAGCCAGGTACCAGTGGCACAGGCCTGTAATCCCAACAACATGGGAGATTAAGGTAAAAGGATTTCAAGTTAATGACGCCAGGCTGCCTAGGCGATTTAGCAAGATCTTGTCTCAAAATAAAAAATAAAAAGAGGGACCAAGTGTGTAGCTCAGTGGTAGAGCGCCCTTGTGTTCAATTTCCAGTACTGGAAAAAAAAAGAGAAAAGAATCTCCGCCTGGATTACAAAAACATGAAGATCAGATACTTTTCTTTTAAAAAGATTGCAGAGGATTTCCTGTAGCATATTTGATAGCATGCAATTTACCAGAGGGTAGGTCTATGGAGAAATGCTAAAAATAATTGAGATTTAAGTATAATATTGTCTATGTCTCTGGCATAAGAAATTTGTGTACTTCAGGTTATCTTCCATTGTGTGATTTATAATTTTAAAAGTACCTAATGTGTTTATTTAAAAAAAAATGTTTTTTGGCTATACACGGGATTGAACCCAGGGGCATTCTACTCCAAGCTACACCTCCGCCCTATTTTTATTTTTTGTTTTGAAACAGGTTCTCACTAAATTGCAGAGGGCCTCACTAAGTAGCTGAGGCATGTGATTCTTATTTTGTTTAAAAGCATTTTATGGCATTACCTAAAAAATGTTAGTAGAAAATTAATTTTTAATAGTACTTTTAGCGCCATTTACCTCCTAATTTTTGCCACATTACTTCTCAGTAATGCTAATTTAATTCAACTTTTAAAATAAAGTATTAAGTTTCAGCACTGAAGGAGGGCATGAATACTAATCGCTGATACAGGATGGTATGTTTCTTGTGAAGAAGTATATAAACCCCCCAAATATGTGCTGCATCATTGTCTCTCAGTTTCAAGATGAATCAGAAGCACCTTTTAATCTTCCCTCCCCCAAAGTAGACAAACTGTAATTTCCTTTCTTTAGCTTTATCAGTAAATATCATTTATCTTTGGACAGCCACTCAACAAAGACAGTTATGGACTTCGTGAATAGCAGTGATAATGTCATCTTTGTACACAACACAATTCATCTCATCTCTCAAGTGATGGACAATATGGTCATGGCTTGTGGGGGTATTCTGCCATTGCTTTCAGCTGCTACATCGGCTACAGTAAGGACCTAACTACTATATACAGTTGGTGTGAAAACATGGGTTAACGTTATGCTCCTTATGGATGAGAACTTGCGTGTGGTGGTTACTGTGCATCATAGCTGCTACAAATCAAAAGCAACAGAATATCTTGCAATTACCTGAAAGGATTTTTAGGATCCGATCCAGGAGTGGAAAACTTAAAAAAGAGTATCAGTTTCTTAGGGATGAGTCACCTAGGAAAGAACATGATTGATAGAGTTTCACCTGAATGCTCCTTTGCCCTTCTCTTTTAAATCAAATAAGTAGATCGCTCTATTGTACTAGATTTCTCAAAGCTTGACTTGTAAAACTTAGAAATTTGGGGAACTAATCTGGTAAAATCAGATTTTTATCAGAATAAAGATGTAAATGTCAATCTTTATTCCTTACAGCATGAGCTGGAGAATATTGAACCTACTCAAGGCCTTTCAATAGAAGCCTCTGTGACATTTTTGCAGAGGCTAATTAGCCTTGTAGATGTGCTTATATTTGCAAGTTCTCTTGGCTTTACTGAAATTGAAGCTGAAAAAAATATGTCATCTGGAGGAATATTGCGGCAGTGTCTCCGACTGGGTAAGCTATTAGTAATTTAACATTTTTCAATAACCCAGACATTAAATTGAAAATTATTTTCTGTTGGGATACAAGATATGTCCTAGAAAATTTGCCATATGTTTATTTTTCAGTGTATTATGCATAGCAGTAGTTAGCAGGTTAGGTAATGGGGAGAAAGACATAATTTGAAAAATCTGGAGAAAGACATAATTTGAAAAATCTGCTAGGTGATTCTGGCCCACAGAATCTGTCTCATTTGTGGTGTTTCCCAAGGGTGGTGGTTAGATAGTAACAATAAATGTGACCTGTGCTACTGAGATTGGTTGACACAAGGAAAGAGAGTGGTTTTTAATTTCATAGTTAGTAGACACAAATTTGATTTTATGCCACCTGTGACAAAAGTAGTAAAGAAGTTATTCTCCTGGGCCTGACAACAAAGGAGACATTGTATTCCATATCCCCTCTCCCTTCTGCTGTCCCTCTCTCCCATTTTTTTCCAAGTAAGGTTACTCTCCTTTGGTTCCTTTCTGACTACTTTTCTTTCTAAATTATTTTTTTTTTTGCGGTACTGGGGATTGAACTCAGGGGCATTCTACCTCTGAGCTACACCCACGGCCCTATTTTTTATTCTTTATTTTGAAACTGAGTCTCACCAAGTTGCAGAGTGCCTCACTAGGTAGCTGAGGCTGGCTGCGAACCTGGATCCTCCGGTCTCAGCCTCCCGAATGCTGGGATTACAAGCGTGCGCCACCACGACCGGCCCCTTTCTAAATTCTTATGTCTGATAATCATACGATAGTAGGTGGTACTTAGCCTTCCCCACTCAAGTTTACCATTTTGTCCCCAATTTGCTCTTCCACCCTCTTCATTTCAGATACCTTGAGTGATCTGATTGGGAATTGAGATGATTACGTGATACCAAGCAATTCCTAGACAAGTGTGCATGACCCAATTCATCATCTAAGATTCAGAGTTTTTAAGTAATTTGAGTAAACTGCCTCATTTGTGGGGGCTCTAGAGAGGAAATTTTGGGCTGCATATTAATCAAATTCCCTTGTCTGTTCCCATCTTCAAGCATTTTTAATGAGAGCTAGTATATGCTAGACCCTGTAAAGCTTCCTGTAAATGCTGTACCCTCTACTGGTGTCTGTTAACACCGTGTTCTAATGATGCAGTATAGGAAAAATATGGACATTTCCAGCGCAATTATTTTATTTCAATGAGTAGATTATTATCTAGACTTCTTAATGGTAATGTAATTTCCTCTGCTGCTCTTTCAATTCCCCTTTTCCTTCCTCTTCCTCTTCCCCTTCCCCCTCCTCCTCCTCCTCCTCCTCCTCAGCTTTGAACCAAGGGCATTCTACCTCTAAACTATACCCCCAGCTCTATTTCTTATTTTTTTTTATTTTGAAACAGGGTCTCACTAAGTTGTGAGGCTCTTGCTAAGTTGCTGAGGTTGATCATGAACCTGTGATCCTCCTGTCTCATCCTCCCAAATACTGGGGTTACAGACATGCCCCATCACGCCAGACCTCTTCCCTTCTTAATCACACAGCTAGCTTAGGTGAGAGCTATGAAACTGTAGCCTATGGTTAAACTTCCTGAACATAGCTGAGAGATATAGCTCAGTGGTAGAGTGCTTGCCTAGCAGGTGCAAGGCCTGGGTTTAATCCTCAACACTGACAAAAACAACAAACAAACTAACAAATTCCCGAACTGATTCCCTTTCAGGAGATCCCCAAAATATAGACTACTAGGTTATTCTGCCTCCTTAGATCTTAATTGGGATATGACAGGGAACATAATCAGACAACAAACACTAAATATCTAGGGACATTTTAGGAATTTATTGAAGATCATCTGTTTTGAATAAAATCTTATGTCAGTTGTAGTGTATAGATGATTTATATCAGTTCAATAACTTTAAATGTCATTTTCTTCCTTTTCCCAATCTTTTCCTTAAATCTCAGTGTGTGCAGTGGCAGTAAGGAATTGTTTAGAGTGTCAGCAGCATTCACAGCTGAAAGCTCGGGCAGATTCCGGAAAAGGCCTGAGAACAATACAGAGCCTGCTTTCCACCGGGAAATCTGCAGCAAAGGTAAGAATACAGAATCACTAATTCAAAATAGTGTATTCATACTTCACAATTAAGATCTTAAATTAATTTGTCAATTTCAACAAAAAGTTGAATCTGACAGGTTCTAAAATAGCATTTTATTCTGTGAACGTAACAGTTACATGTTTGTGTTTATATATACAGTAGATATTTCCTTGTACTTAATCTTGTCTGGTGCTCCAAATGTTTTCTTGTTTCTGTGATACCTTTTCCTTCAAATATATCAATTTTCCCTCTTAACTCCCTCTACACTCCACCCCCAAAAAGAAGAAAAAATGTGAAGAAACTGGGAAAAAGGAGCTTTCCTGGTTCTTGAAATACTGTTTATTTTTTTTTTTTAATATCTGTGTGGTGTGTGTGTGTGTACATATATATATGTGTATTTTTTTTTTTATTCTTAGAGTCCAGTGGACATGGTGACTGGTGGTATATCTCCAGTGAGAGATCTTAACAGGCTCCTGCAAGACATGGATATTAATCGGCTTAGGGCAGTTGTTTTCAGAGACATAGTAAGTTAAATGTTTCCTTCATATACTCTCTTAGCTGATACATATTTTTCTCCTTCCTAAGCCCAAGGTACTGAGGGTAAAAAACTCTTTGTAATATAAAATAGTCTAGTAGATAGAAAATCTAGAAATGAGTTCTCTCAATAATGATTTTAGAACATTGGAATATGAGAAAGGATTGTGTCTGTAAATGGAGCGAGTGCATCAGAGTAACGATGCTTCGAAGAAAATGCACTATTACGCAAGAAGCACCATCAGGGCTTTACATGTACTCAGTAAGTCCAGCAACTTTTGAATTGTGTAATTTCAAAACTCCCATTTTATAGAGGAGAAATCTGAGGCACAGAAGGCTTGAGTAACCTTTTCAAGCTCATGCTGCTGGTAAATGACAGAGGCATGATTCAGACCAAGTAGGCTTAACCCTAGAATCCATGCTCTGAATGTAATATACAATGTCCAGTTTCTGAGGAGTATCTTATTTACTGAATATTGGAAATTTTTCCTTCAAAAGTATATTAATGTGATAAAAAAGTACCTGATGAGCTGTGGCTCTCAATATATAGTATTTTCACTTTTTAATTGTTTTTTTGGTGGGTCCGTTTTTTTTTGTCCTTTTGGAAACTGGGCATTGAATCCAGGGGGCCGCATTTGCAAGGCAAGCGCTTTGCTACTGAAAATTAGTTTTCTTTTAGCTGATTTTGATGTAGAATATGGCTGATTTCTATGTAGAAATTTTAGTTTTAAGATGGTATGAAGATGAAAATAAAAATCATTTGTAATCTCAGACTCCAGCATTGGGAGTATTATCATTAATGTTTGTTGAACAATTATTTACTTATCATGTATTTAATACCGGTTGCTCTAAATATATACTACTATATTTCTTGTGAACTTTATAGCCTCAATTTTTCTTTTTTCGTCCACTTTCTCTGGTGTTTTAGCCCTCCCCTATGTTCTTGACTAGGTTTTTATGCATGTATAGGTTTTGGAGTATTCTCACTGCCCAGTAGGTTTTGAATTCTTACTGTAAATTAGCACAGTACTATGTGGTCTATGTACATCATCTCATTTAATTCTCACAATACTGTGAGGAGGATAGCAATATTAGGTTAAAGTTTATGCTTAAGATCACTCAACGAATAATAGCTACAAGTAAGTTAAGGACCCAAGAAATTTGATGGGATGAATAGGATTTATTTTTTTATTTTTTATTTTTTTGCGGTATTAGGGATTGAACTCGGGCATTCTACCTCTGAGCTATACCCCCAGCCCTATTTTTTATTCTTTATTTTGAAACCGGGTCTCACTAAGTTGTGGAGTGCCTCACTAAGTAGCTGAGGCTGGCCTCGAACCCCGATCCTCCGGTCTCAGCCTCCCGAATGCTGGGATTACAAGCGTGTGCCACCACGCCCGGCTATGAATAGAATTTAGATAGGCATACATAATTCATATTTGATTAAGAAGTAAGACCAAGCCGGGTATGGTGGTGCATGCTTGTAATCCCAGTACTTGGGAGGCTGAGACGGATGATCCGGGTTCACGGCCAGTCTCAGCTACTTAGTAAGGCTCTCCACAACTTAGTGAGACCCTGTTTCAAAATGAAGAATTAAAAAATAGGACTGGAAGTATAGCTTGGAGATAGAATGCCACTGGCTTCAATCCCCAATACCGAAAAAAAAAAAAAAAAAAAAAAGTTAAGACCAAGTACATGATTTGCTTACATTTTTAATGCTGATATAATTAGCACCAGAATTATGTGGCAGAGAAATGCAGGCATGTTTACAGAAAAAGGATGGTTAATAATAAAAAAAATGTACATTTATCTTTCCATCAAGACTAAGAAGTTATCATATATGAACCTACAAAATACCATAGATTTTGTCAAATTACAAATATGTTTCAGCGTTGCCTCAAGCAGACAGGTTAGGGAGAATCTGCTATATAATTTTTTCTTAAATTTATTATATCTAAAACATAATAATAATAATAATAATAATAATAATAATAATAACATTTTGTGTCCATTGAATCCAGAGGCATTCTACCTCTGAGCTATACCTCTAGCCCTTTTTAATTTATTTTTATTCTTATTTTTATTTTGAAACAAGTTTTCACTAGGCTGATGAGAATCCTACTATTTGCTGAGTCTGTCCTCAAATCTGGGATCCTCTTGTATCAGCCTCCTGAGTACTACGATTATAGGCGTATGCCACCACACCCAACTTATTTCTTGTTTTTGAAATAGGGCCTCCTAAATTGCTGAGATTCTCACTAGGTTGGTGAGGCTGGTCCTGAATCTGCGATCATCCTGTCTCAGCCTCCCAAGTGCTGGGATTACAGTCATGCACCACCATGCCCAGTTTGTGTCTAAAACTTATGACAATAAATGGTTAAATTTTAATCACATCTGTGAATTAGTTTCCATCTTTTTTTCTGCAGCACAACCCAGGGCCTTGTGTGTGCTAGGCAAGAGCGCTACCACTGAGGTTCATCACCAGCACTGTTTGCTTATCCTGAACTTACCTATTACTTGAGGTGCCTTTAGTTTTCAGGATTTAATGGACAAATTTTATTTATTTATTCATTTATTTATTTATTGTGGTATTGGGGATTGAACCCAAGAGCATTCCATCTCTGAGCTACACCTCCAGTCCTATTTTTTTTTTTTTTTATTCTTTATTTTGAAACTGGGTCTCATTAAGTTTCAGAGGGTCTCACTAAGTAGCCAAGGCTGACTGCAAACCTGGATCCTCTGGTTTCAGCCTCTCAAATACTGGGATTACAAGTATGCACCACCAAGCCTGGCTTCAAGCCTGTTTTGAAAAGTTGTCAGAGCAGTGATTGTGCGTAGGGTCCTCTTGAAGATGGGTAATTAGACCAGACCTAGAGGGCATTGATAAACACATGTAGGTGATCTTTCAAGCTAGGATGGATCCTGGGGTTTTCTACAAGTCTGTCTAGTTTGTCCTTTTCCTTGTGGCAGGCACTGTGTTTTCAGTTCTGGGCGTGTGGTTGTTTGTAGTATTTAAAATACTCTTAATAATTTTTTTTGGCATCTGGTTCTGTATCCAATAGCCTCACTTTTTAATCCTGGATGTTTGTCTTTTAGCATAGCTAGTACTGTATGTTTTATGTATTTTGATTTTTATGCTTTTAATAAAAATGTCAGTTATCCTAGTATAGTTGTACTTGATTAATTTTTTTTTCTTTTGTTTTTTTGCGGTACTGGGGATTGAACTCAGGGGCATTCTACCTCCGAGCTACACCCCCAACCCCTTTTTTTATTCTTTATTTTGAAACAGAGTCTCACTGAGTTGCGGAGTGCCTCACTAGGTAGCTGAGGCTGGCCGCGAACCTGGATCCTCCAGTCTCAGCCTCCCAAGTACAGGGATTACAAGCATATGCCACCACGCCTGCTCTTGATTAATTTTAAATACTATGACATATTTCTTTAGATTGAGCTATTTAATTTTTAAAGATGACCCACAGTTTTCTCTTTCTGTGCTTCACATGTATAAAACCTCTCACATCAAGGCATCTATCCAAGAGTATGTCTGGTCTTTGCTCAGTGACTTTATTAATAAATACACTTATTAATTTATTATGTAGATAATGTGTTATTTTCTGTATAGATTGAAAGATTTAGGAACATCTTTTCTATTATGATGTGAAATTAAATGAAAACATGTTATTTACTAGTGTTTGAACAACTACTTTGATTTTTCCCCAGGAGGACAGCAAACAAGCCCAGTTTTTAGCTTTGGCTGTTGTATACTTTATCTCTGTTCTCATGGTCTCAAAGTATAGAGATATTTTGGAACCACAGAATGAAAGACGTGGCCAGTCACTTAAGGAAACTAGTGGCGAGAATGGGAATGCATCACTCTCTGGTGAGTTCCATGTTTTATTCCTGGTACCCAAAGTTCATATGAGCCTCTCCTTCCTTTAAATATTGATTCAAAAGTTTAAGTCCATTTATGTATAAAGTGAGTGCCTACATCTATTTTTATTAATAACTAAATATTTTAATTTAAGTATCATAAGTAATGGCAATTGGAAGGTGATACTAATTTAAGTATCATAATTAATGGCAATTTGAGCAGCCATCTAATTTAAAGGTGAGAAAATGCTATCCTTTACAAATAGAGTTAAAATTTGTGACAACTCATATTCTCTTAGCAGAGAAGACTAATCAGGCAGACTTAACAAATAATGGTAATAATTGGAGTAATAAAAGTAGCTGCCAGTTACAGAGTTACAACTTAGTTAGGTTTTTAAAAGTAATACTCCACCCTAGTATGATAGCAGGTTCTGGATATATTTTGGTGACAGAAGAAACAGGATTTTAAAACACTAGATGTGAGCTGGGCATGGTGGCGCACACTTGTAATCCCAGTACTTGGGAGGCTGAGAGAGGGGGATCACAGGTTCGCAGCCAGCCTTAGCTACTTAGTGAGGTCCTCCACAACTTAGGGAGACCCTGTTTCAAAATAAAGAATAAAAATTGGGCTGGGGGTGTAGCTCAGAGGCAGAATGCCCCTGGGTTCAATCTCTAGTATCGTTAAAAAAAAAAAAAAAATAGATATTAGATGTGGGTTATGTGAAAGATAAAAGGTATTCAAGAATGGTTTCAAGATGAAGTGGGGGTAGACCAAAGGTGAAACAGATTTTCAGCAAAGGTAAAAGGATAAATTCTCTTTTCAACATGTTGAGTTTCAGTGTCTTCTGATATAGAAAATGTGGAGTAAGCAGCTCTGTATAACAGTCTGAGGATTTTGGGGTATTGGGTATGTGATGTGAAGGTATTAAAATGTTGAGTGAATATGAGATCACTAAGAGAATAAATGTAGATAAGGTAGATCACTAAGGGAATAAATGTAGATAAGGTAAGAGTGTCAAGAACTGAGAAGCCTAAGGCCTGAGCCCTAATTTCCTCCAATCTAATAAATTAGGGAGAAAAAGAAGTAAAGTATATTAAGAAGAAACAACCAGTGAGGTAGTAGAAGGAAAGCCAGGAGAGCCTGGCATCCTGGAAGCCGAAGGAGGAAGCATCATCAAATCGGAGAGAAGAATGAGCTGCTCTTAGGAATGAGAACTCACCGTTTGATGTAGCAAGATGTAGGTTTCTGGTGACATTGATAAAAATATTTTTGTTGGAATGGTTGGATGCCTGTCTTGAACAAGTAGAAGTTAAACAGAGTAAGAGGGGATGCCCTTTGTTGCACCAGATATTAAGAATTTTATTCATCCATATGGAAGGGGGTAACAAGTTTTCCAGCAGTGGAAACCATGTGTGAGGTAGAGATTTTTACTTGTTCCCAAAGACTTTGGATTTTTTCTTATATACCAATGACTTTTCAATTTTATGTTGCAACCCATTGGTATGTCATGATCATTTTGAAAGGCTTTTGCAGATATCTTAGTATTTATTTATTTTATTATACCACCTATTTTGATTATAGGTTCATTCACTTAGTATATTTTGTAGCTTATGTAATTTTTGCTTTATAGAACATGACATATACTTGATAATTTAAAGTAGTAGATAAGGCTTATTAGCACTGAATATACATTTTAAAAGTAGTTCTGAATTTTTAAATTTGTTCTTTTCTTGTGTTCCTGGATAAGATGTAGAAAACACACCAGCAGCATGCAGCCCTTTGACTCTATCGTCAGTGGAAGAATCAGTGGAAAGCACGTCTTCATCGGCTCGGAGGAGGGACTCAGGCATTGGGGAGGAAACAGCTTCTGGCTTAGGAAGCAGCGTGTGTGCACCTCCCCTGGCAGCACCTCTGCGTGTTAGCGCAGGCCCAGATGCCATCAGTGAGGTGCTGTGCACTCTTTCTTTAGAAGTCAATAAATCTCAGGAGACTAAAAATGATGGAGGAAATGAGTTGGATAACAAGGCGACACCGTCTGTTCCAGTTTCAAAAAATGTCAACGTGAAGGACATTCTCCGTAGCTTGGTTAACATCCCAGCAGATGGAGTCACAGTGGATCCTGCCCTTCTGCCACCACCCTGCCTTGGTGCTCTTGGTGACCTGTCTGCTGAACCACCTGTGCAGTTCAGATCTTTTGACAGGTACTGAAAAGAGTCTTCTCTTTTGGTGTGCTTACATTTATCAATTATAAAGGGTAAATAGGAATTACGCTTATATCTGCTAAGTTTTATAGCATTAACATTAGATAGGAATGTTTTGATCTACTTTATAAAATTATAAGGATATTTTTGTCATATGGTTTGTATAGCAATTTCAAATTTTTTATTTATTTACATACTAATATGATGATGATGATGATGATGATGTGTGTGTGTGTGTGTGTGTGTGTGTGTGTGGTACTGGGAACTGAACTCAGGAGCATTCTGCCTCTGAGCTATACCCTGAGCGCTTTTAACTTTTTATTTTGAAATGGGGTCTTGCTAAGTAACTCTGCACTGGTCTCAGACTTCAAGGCACTAGGATTACAGGCATGTGCCACTGTGCCTGCTTACCAATAAGATTATTTTTAAAAAATAATTTTAAGCTGGGCGTGGTGGTGCATGCTTGTAATCCCAGCATTCCGGAGGCTGAGACCGGAGAATTCCGGGTTCTCAGCCAGCCTCAGCTACCTAGTGAGGCACTCCACAACTTAGCGAGACCCGGTTTCAAAATAAAGAATAAAAAATAGGGCTGGGAGTGTAGCTCGGAGGTAGAATGCCCCTGAGTTCAATCCCCAGTACCACAAAAAAAAAAAAAAAAAAAAAATTAACATTGCATTGGCAAGTTGTATGTAAAATAACTTTTGTGGGAGGGTTATGACTTATTAATTATGTGTACTTGCAAATGCCACCCATTACTCCCTTGCTGCCTTGCAGGGAAAAAAAAGTGGGAATCCGGATTCCAGCAGACTCAGGAATTCAGCAAGGTGTTCTGAGTTCTGGCAGCTTGAGGAAGTTGAATATAGATCCCTGATTTTGCTGATGGCGCTGCCCTAAGACCTTTTGCTATTTTGCCTGAACAACTATGTATATAAAGATTTCTTCCTTTCTCTCTCTCTCTTTCTTTCTCTCTCTCTCTGCAGTGCTGAGGATTGAATCCAAGTGTACTTTAGCACTGAGCTGTGTCCTCAGTCCTTTTTATTTTTTATTTTGAGATAGGTCTCATTAAATTGTCTAGGCTGGCCTTGAACTTGTGGTCCTCTTACCTCAGTTTCCCGAGTCACTGAGATTACTGTGCCACTGAGCCCAGCTATATTATGAAATTTCCTAAGATTCTCTCTCTAACACATATATGAGTGATTAAACTTTTTTAAAATCAATATTTTTATCTGGAAACATGCTCTAACTTATAGAAAAATTTCTAATACAAATAACTTTTATTTTTTCCTGAGCTATTAAGTTGCCATTATGATATTCTATTGTCTCTTGATACTTTATTGTATATTTTCTATATTGCTATGATACATTTGTCTAAATCGGAAAATTAGAATTGTTATACAACTACTTTTTTTGTGGGGGGTGTACTGGAGATTGAACTTGACATTCTACCACCAATCTATACCTCCAGCCCTATTTTATTTTACTAAAGTCTCTTACTAAGTTGTTGAGGGCCCTGCTAAGTTGCTGAGGCTGGTCTCAAACCTGTGATTTTCCTTTCTCAGCCTCCCAAGTACTGGCATGCATCACCATGCTCAGCTATAATACTACCTTTTAATCTTCAAATGTCTTCAAGTTTTTAGTAATTATCTGTCATGTTCTTTATAGTCCAAAGACCTAGTTCAGAATTATATATTGCATTTAGTTATTTTGTCTCTTTATTCTCTTACAATCTGGAAGAATAATTGCTCAGTCTTCCCTTGAAGTTAATGATCATGCACTTTAGAAGATTATAGCTCAGTCATTTTTAGAATGTTCCTCAATTTTGATTTTGTTTAGTGTTTTCTCTGAATTAGGTCCAGGTTACTGCATCTTTGACAAGAGTATCACAGAAGTGGCACTATTCCCTGTGGCATCCTGTCAGGTGGAGCATGGCTTTGTCTCATTACTGATGATGCTCACTCTCATCACTAATTAAAATGACATTTTCTAAGCATCTCTACAATTATAGTATTCCTTGAGAAGCGATAGTATAAAATCCATTATCCTCACCACATTTTCAATTCATTCATTTTGTGGTCTTACAGTTTTTTATCCAGTGGCTGTGTTGTTATTCGTTTGATGCTCAAATTGTCTCTCATTTGGCCAGTTGACTTCTGTTTTCTTTTGACATATTCTGGCCCTTTTTATTTTGAGACAGAGTCTACATTGCCCAGGCTGGTCTGGAAACTTGTGATCCTCCTGCCTCAGCCTCCTGAGTAGCTAAGATTATAGGTGTGCGTCACTGCACGTGGATTTTCTTTTTTTTCTTTCTGAGGGTCTTACCCAGTCTGGCCTCGAATTTGGGGCTCAAGCCATCCTCTTGCCTTAGCCTCCAGAGTAGCTGACATTACAGACATGCATTCCTGCACTCAACTTTATTTCTTTGTATCTCCTGTTCTCTTTATTTCTCTTCTCCCAGTTTTGTACTTAAAACTTGCTGTGAGTTGCCACATTAGATACTGAATCCAGTTAAGATTGTTTATGGTAACTAAGGTTCTCTGAAAGAACAGAGTATAACTGTAATGGAGAGTCTTTGTGCCATCATTCTATGTCATTTTGTCACCTTCCTCTTCTACTGAAAGGTTGTAAGTGCCCTGGAGTGATGAGATTGACAGAGTATGAATTTCTGGTGAATGTCATATAGGTATATGTATAATGTGACATTATAGATTGAGTGGCTGCCAGATTCAAATGTCCTATTGATGTTTGTTGTTTTTTAAAAACCTGTTTTATAATACAGGAATTAAAGCATTGATCTGGAAATCAGGTAAAAGTGGGTTTGAGTTTTGGCTCTATCACTTATTAGTTAATTTGAACAAGTTTCCTCATCCCTAAAATTATATTGAGGATATATTAATCTTGTATTAATCTTCATGTATGTAAGGAAGAAATAATTCAATAAATGTAAAATTATCTATCATTATCTAATGGGACATTTTGTCACTGCTGCCTCTGGGGTATGCGGTGCGTGTGTGTGTGTGTTTACAGTATTTTGTGCTATGTATTATAGTTAAAAGAGTTGTATTCCCAGTACATATATATATATATCTGTAATATATATATGTAATATAAAAAATCAGTAAAATGAATAATATACTAGAAAAATGCACAAGTGATAGGAACAGGTAGTTTATATAAGAAGAAATACTGGAGCTCAGGATGGTGATTTGGCCAGTGGGTTGAGCATTTGCCTAGCATGTGTAAAGCCTGGGTTTAACACTGCAAAAAAACAAAAAACAAAATTCTATCTTTAATATATAATGATGTTTATACAACTACTAATGAAGGAAACATATTAAAATTACCATAAGATAATTTTCCTCAATTTAATTGAACAGATTTTTAAAAATACCTATTATTAATGAAGATATAAAAAATATTTTTATTCTGTTGTTTAAAGATCATATTGCTACAGTTTACTGGAGGAAAAATTGGTAGTATTAATTAAAAATTGAAATAGAGAATTCTGGAAATTTATTCAAGAGAAACAAGTATAACATTTTTCTGCAAGAGGAATTTTGTAATTAAGCTTATACTATTGAGCTTTCACTCTATGAAAGTCTATTCTAAATGCATAATTTGGATAGATGGCTACAAGTGTCTTTGTGAAGAAACTGAAGTAGTTTGCATTTCTTGTCCTAGCTGATGGTAGAGCTAAGATGTGAACCTAGGCAGTCTGACTGTGGAGTGTTCTTTGATGTGCTATGGAGCATTGCTGTGTAATACAGAAAATTGGTTTTACAATTGCCAATCTATGAGAGATTAGTTCCATGTGTTGTTTTTATACATGTTATAAATACGAGTTGAACATCCTTAAAATCCAAGTGCCCCCAAATCTTTTTGGGCACCAGTATGAATACCACAAGTAGAGAGTCCCCTGCCTGACTGGGTTTTTAAAAATATTTTTAGCCAGGTGTGGTGGCGCACACCTGTAATTCTAGTATTTGGGAGGCTGAGACAGGAGGATTGTAGATTTGAAGCTAGCCTCAGCACTTAGTGAGGCTCTTAGCAGCTTAGACGCTGTTTCCAAATAAAAAATAAAATAGGGCTGGGGGTATAGCCCAGAGATAAAATGCCCCCTGTGTTCAATCCCCAGTACCACAAAGAAAAAATGTTTTTTAATTTTTAAAATTTGTTTAAATTTGTATTGATGTTAGAGTACTCACACATATTTCTATGTGGCTAGATTTTAAAATTTAGCACATTAAATCAAAGAAATTGGTTTCCTTATACATGATCAAAATTTGTATATTTTGGTGTTTATTTCTTTTTCAGTAGTGTTGAAATTAAATCTATGCCTTACTGATGCCATAAGTGAGATTATGAATTTGTTTAAGAAAACATGATGAGGCAATACACTTTAGTGGGTTTATGGACATAGGGGAAAAAAAGGTAATTTTGGTGATGGCATTTTCCAGGATGTCCTGTGGAACCCAGCATGTCTGGTCTGTGTTTAAAATATTGTCTGCTGCAGAGAAACTGCTCTGGTTTCCCCTTCATTTCTTAGCAGGAGATACCTTTTGAAAAGTTTTCCTGCAGCCCTTGGCCAATGGGATATCTTTGGGAATTTTAAAGCATCCCTCTGATCAAGTGTTTATCTCAGGAATGCTGTGTCAGAAATCACAACTCTCCTCATATCTTAAGAATTATCAACTCCCAGGCAATAGCTGGAAAGTTTAGAGTAACAGCTCCGTCAGTGAAACCTTGCTGAAAGGCTGCCAGGTTGTAGGCCCTCGTGAAAGGAAAGGTGTTTGTGTTCATTCCCATGCCCAAATTCTTGCTCTTATCTAACTCGAAGATCCTCTCTAGAGATTAGTGGGTGCCAGGAATTTATCTTGATAAAGTTCAAGGGCTGGCTTGGCTTTTCAACTAGATCCTCAGGGACAGAAGTACTAGTCTAAAATGCTTTTTTCTCCTTTAGGACTGTTTGCATGTTAAGTAAAATTGCATTTATGTGAAAGTTTGTAGTTTTTGAAACCTGTGTAATTCTGAAATGGAACTTCTGAACCTTAGTTATCTGGAAGGGTTTGTTACTACGCATTGTGAATTAATTAAAAGACACTATTAAAAAAGTATGTTTGGTTCAGGTTAAAAAAATTAGCAATATTTTCATTTGCTATGTGAAGGACCTTAGGAAAATTACTTATTTTTTCTCTGTATAATAGGGATAATAATATGTAGTACTAACCTCCCATGTTGTAAATACTAATGAAATAATTCACGTATGTCCTTAGCACAATGACATAAAAATATTAGATATTCATTAAAATTAGTGAGTTCATAAAGAAAAACTTAAGTAAAATGTAATCTTGTGTGTGTGTGTGCGTGTAAGACTAGGGCTTGAACCCAGGGGCTTTCAACCTCTGAGCTATATCTCTAGCCCTTTTTTAGTATTTGGTTTTTAGTTGACAGTTTAAAAAACCATCTTGCAGCCAGGCGTGGTGGCGCACACTTGTAATCCCAGCATTCAGGAGGCTGAGACCGGAGGATCCGGGTTCGCGGCCAGCCTCAGCTACTTAGTGAGGCACTCCACAACTTAGTGAGACTCGGTTTCAAAATAAAGAATAAAAAATAGGGCTGGGGGTATAGCTCGGAGGTAGAATGCCCCTGAGTTCAATCCCCAGTACTGCAAAAAAAAAAAAATAAATAAAAATAAATAAATAAAATAAAATAAATAAAAAAATAAAAAACCATCTTGCTTTTTTTGGGGGGGGGGTACAGGGGATTGAACTCAGGGGCATCAACCTCTGAGCTATACCCCCAGTCATATTTTTTATTTTTGAAATAGGGTGTCACTAAGTTGCGGAGGGTATTGCTATAAATTGCTGAGGCTGGCTGTGAACCTGAGATCTTTCAGTTTTAGCCTTCCAAGTACTGGGATTATAGGCTTCCACCACCATGCCTGGCTCTCCACATTCTTTATAACAAAAAGCTGGCAGTCCTTTTTGTTAAAAATGATGTGATTATTAATACTGTAGATAATTATTTGTTCCTTAACCATCAAAAAGGGCCTCAATTTGTCTTTTAAATAGAAATGTAAAGCTGGGTGTAGTGGCATGCCCTTGTAATCTTAGTACTTGGGAGGCTGAGACAGGAGGATTGCAAATTTGAGGACAGCCTCAGCAAGTAGTGATTATCATTAATCTAGCAAGACTCTGTTTCAAAAAAAAAAAAATAAATAAAAATAAAATAGGTCTGGGAGTGTAGCTCAAAGGTAGAATGCCCCTGGTTCAATCTACAGTAGCACCAAAAAAAAAAAAGTAAGGCCTAGTGAATAGATCATTGAAAGAGCATATGCTCAGTACCAGAAAAACACACACACACACACACACACACACACACACACACACACACACACACCCCACCCCACAAAAACAAGGAAACAAAAAAATTAGTCAGGTGGTAGGGCACACCTGTAGTCCAATCTACTTGGGAGGTTGAAGCAGGAGGATCACAAGTTTGAGGACGCCTGGGCTCTTCAGTGAGATCCTGTCACAAAATAAGAAATAAAGAGGACTGGGGATGTACCTCAGTTGTAGAGTGCTCCTGAGTTCAATCCCTAGTACCAAAAACCAACCAAACAATAGAACTTGAGCAAGATGCCAGAAATATCCATAGTACACTTTCTGGCTTATAGGTTCTCAAAGTTTGGTATAATGTATATAGCATTTTCTTTGTGTTATCTAAAGTGTTATAGAAGAAGATAATGTAAAGTACTTAGTTGTTATAGAGTTGAGCCTAAGTAAAGGTAAATTTAAATTTTTAGTTTATCTTTTTAAGCTATAAGACATACCTTACCAATTCAGTTTTACATTTAACATTCAAGATGAACATGATAGGCTAAGGATGTTCTTTTAATTGGATCATTGTGACTTTGAATTTTCGTTATTTCTATGTGGCCCAAAGTGAAGCAGAGTTATGTTACTTCCACAGAAGTGATTTGAATCAGTTAAGCTAGAAGTTCAATACTTTTATTTCTCTTTATTTGCTAATTACATAATTAGAGTAAAGAATGCAGTTTGCTTATGAGCAGTAATATATACATAGTTTTATATTTTAAAGCTCTTTATTACCTTTGTTTGTAGAACATTATAATATAAAATTATGTCTAAATGTTAGTATGATTTTGATGATGTTTGGAAAATTTTGCGAACATACTAAAAACCATTTAACTGTACACTTTGAATTGTATGGCATGTGAATTAAAACTAAAAAAGGTCAGTATGAGGAAACACTTCAAATTAGAGGCTCTGGTTTTAGACAAACAGATTTGTTGGGCGGTTCTGTAACTTATTTTGACAAGTTACTTCACCTTTGTGAGTTTCACTTTTTAAAAATTTAAGATGGAAGTAATATGTACCTAAGGGTAGTTTGGGGAAGTAAATAATTCCTGCCATATTGTCAGTGTTTAATAAGTCATGGCTGTTACTAGCATTTATGATTTTATATTATCTACCAGGATTTTGTTGGTGCAGTAAGAATACTACATTCTGAACTTTGACTTGAGAAGCCTGGGGAGGCTTACTTTTGAGCAAGGTTTTGTAAAGTGAGAAGGAGATTTGTTGGCAAGTAGACAAAGAGGAAGGCCTCTTGGCAGAGGAATAGTATGTACAGTGGGATGGAGCTGTGAAACGATACAGAGTATGTTGCACAAATGTGTAACTTCTGTCTTAAACCACTGAGCATGCAGCTCTGTAAACTAGAGATCAATATAGCTTTTTAAGGTAAAATTTGCATACAATGAAAGGTGTGAGAGAGAGAGAGAGAGAGTGTGTGTGTGTGTGTGTGTGTGTGTGTGTGTGTGTGTGTGTGTTGCTGGCATTTCTCCTAGGGCTTCTCACGTGTTAGGCAACTGCTCCATCATTGAGCCCCATCTCCCAACCTGAATGGTACAAGTCTTCAGCATACTGTTTGCTGAGTTTTGACAAATTTATATATTTGTATAACACCATCAGGATATCATCCATCTTGAAAGTTCTTCCTTCTCAGGTAATTCCTGCCCCTGTCTCCAAGAGGTAATTATTATTCTGCCTTTTTTCTATCATAGATTAGTGTTGCTTGTTCTAGAACTTGCTGTAAAAGGAAGTACTGAGTATGTGTTCCTTACTATAAGGCTTCCTTTACTCAACACAATGCTTTTGAGATTCTTCCATGTTGTTATTTTTATCATTAGCTTGCTTCATTTTATTGCTGAGTATTATTCTATTGTATACATTTATTACCATTTAAAAATTTTTTTTCTTGCTTAGAGGACATTTGGGCTATTTCCAGTTTACGGCTCTTTGAATGTAATTGTAAAATTTTTGTGGAGTTAAGTTTTCTTGGGGAAATTTGTAGGAGTGAAATTGTTGAGTCATAGGGTAGATATATATCCAAAATTTTGATTATGGAAGAGCAATTTTACTATATAAATATTATTTTCTGTTGTACCTTTCAGTAATTACCTATTATGTGAATGAATTAGATTGTCATGGCTCTTTCTTTTGTGAAGAAATATGAAAGCAACTTTTCTTTCTTTTTTTCTCTGTCCCAAATCAGATTGCTAGAGGTTAGGGATTTTCTCAAAAAATGAGCTTGTAAATTTCTGCCTAGAGAGGGAAGAAACATTTTGTATTGTTTTCTGAATATACCATCAGCACAGATATACATGCATACACGTGCGCGCGCGCGCGCGCACACACACACACACACACACACACACACACAGAGGTCATATCTACTCCCCCTTGAGTCAATAGTCTTCATCTGATATAAGCTACTGTGATTTAAGCACACCATTTTGGATTGGGGGCTCAGGTGGCTGTTGCTTCTATTTTTTAGTGTATAGTTAACATTGGCAGTCACCCTTATAATGATGTGACACCAGCTACCCCCAAGTACATTGAATAAGCCATGCCTAGCACAAGAGAAGTTGATTTAATTGGCAACAGTGTTTGCCCTCACATGATAGTCACTGAAGTAAAGCAGAACCCATTTTGCTTTGTTTTCGCTTTTTTTGAAATAACAACAAAATCATATTCTTAAAATATTGGAATTACATAATTTCCAATTTTGTATGTATTTATTGGGATCAAGTACATAAGTAACTTTGTTTAGAAAATGAATACTTCAAAGCTATTAAGGGAATACTTGCAACTTGCAGTTATAGTATTGTCAACAAAAGATGTGATTAAATAAATTGAATGTTGAAGACTTTAGGCTTATGGTTAACACCAGGTAATTAAAAGTAAGCACTGCTATGGGAGTGCATTATATATTAGCTGTCCTCTTTACCTCATTAACTGGGTTTTTGCATGTTTATGGAGCTAACTTCAATTAATTAAAAATGTCTTTTAAGTTGTGTCTAACAAGGTCTTTTAGTTAGTATTTTCATATAAAGTATTACACTTTAACTGAAATTAATATATTATAAATACCTGTGTTTGAATAATACCTAAGATGAACAACTTTGATTATTTGATGTTTTTGTGTTTAGTTTTTGTTCTTATGCATGTAATATTAACCATAAGACATAGTCTTTGGGGCTTATAAAAAGAAAAACTTGAGTTATATACATGTTCACAATTATTCATATTTTTACCTCATAATATTTCGAATGTTTTATGATTTTAAATAAGCAGTTCTTTAAAATCCTTATAAACACATGTTGTGTTTTCTGTTTTTGTTTCCAGGTTAAAAAAATTAATTACTTTTCTATTTGAATGCCAATGTTCCTTTTTAAAATATAATTTTGGTTATATTTTATGTGTTAGATAATTGAAGACAACCCTAAATTTTAAAGATATTGTATAATAAGTGTAAGTTTAAATATTAAAGTGAATTACTTTATTTCTGTAGGACACTGTCTTAGTTTGCAAACAATTGAAATGCAGATAGATATGAAAAGCACTAAAGAGATTTCATGTTGGGAGAATATTCTACATTGTACATCAATAAAGAACTAGTTTCCTAGTTTTTATTTTGAATTTCATGTAATTAACTCGTGATCTGTGTTTTGAAATCTACTTTATTACAGAAGTGTCATCATTGCAACAAAAAAATCGGCAGTCTTACCCTCTGCACTTCCTACCAGTGTGCCCAACAATGCCGTCAGTGTGGTTTCTTCAGTGGATCCAGCACAAGCCTCAGAGGTGGGAGGAGAGTCGCCAGGTAAGTTAGCGATTTCAACCAAAAAGTTTTTAGATCCCATTTTCACACAACTTAGCATTTTTGATAAAGTTAAGAAGTTTGTTATGTTAAGTACATCAGAAACCATTGTTCTTTTGTATTATATTGTTGATTCTTTACTAATTTCCTAAGTAAAATCAAACAAATTACATAAAAAATTTTAGTGATTTCTCCACTCTCATAGTGTGTAATGAATTAGATGCTGCTGGTTAGGCAGATGGATGAATGCATGATTTATAAGGATACCTTTTTCCTTTCATTTGTTAGTGGTTTAAATAAAGATATGGCTTTTTAAAATCTGGTTATTGATTGTCAAATGTTTCTCTACTAACTACTACTATTTTTTCCTGCATATTTTTTCTGCATTAGAGTCTTAGAAAAGGAGTACTGTGCTGAAGTACAGCATCATTGTGGCACTCGTCAGACTGGTTCCAATCTTGATAGCAATTTTATTTTTACCTTTCTTTCTTTCTACATTCCTTTTAGTATAAAGTCATATAAATACAAGAGTGTAAAGGTCTTCAATCCTGATACGTTGACTGGCAGCTTAATAGTGATACCAGGAAAACTGATAGAATGTATTGTATTAAAGTGAGCAAGTTAGGTAGAGGGGGTGATGTTTTATATCAGTAGTGTTTTTCCAGATGTTGTACTGTTTCATAAAAAAGTAATAACAAATATTGTAACCCTAAAAGGACTCAAATTCTGGCTCTAGTGTAAGGATAATGGGGGGAGGGGAAGAAAATTTGAAGGAATGACAGTAAATTATAAGACCAGAAATTAGATTTATATTTTTTAGGAGACATCTTAAGGTCTTGCCTTTTATCTGCTGTTCTACTTTATTTGGCAAACTAGTGTATCTTGGAGAGTTTTTGTTCAAACTTGATGTTGCTACTAGCCAGTAGTCAGGGACTTTTTTTTTTTAGTACTTTCTGTGTAATATAGCCATATAGATATAAATATAGAATTTATTTTGTATCCCCAAAATAAATTCTATGATTATTTCTTTTGTCTTCTCTTTTTTTTCCTACTTATATTTTTAAATTGTGTTAACAAAATATTTTTTTCAAAGTTTTAAATGCAGTTAATTCCTTACAAATCTCCTAATATTTGGTGAGAAGATAATATGTTCACAGTATGTTAAGTAAAAAAATTACATATAATACTTCATATACTATATAATTAAAGCATGAAGTACATTATAGTTATATGATTATGTACATGCACTTGGGTAACTGGAAATTTTGATTTTCAAAATTTACTTTTAGTGCCTTTTCCAAAATTACATCAGTAGTCTTATATGATTTTCACATATAAGTAAAGAAGATGTGTTAGTCAGCTTTCAGTTGTAAGAAAATACCTGAGGCAAACAACTTAATGGAGGAAAGATTTATTTTGGCTCAATTTCATGGTCACTTGGCCCCATTGCTTTGGGCCTTTGGCAAGGTAGAAGACCATTATGGTGGAGAGTGTGTGGCAGAGCAAAGCTACTCACCTCAGAGTGGCCAGGAAGCAAAGCGCAAGAGAGAGGAAAGGCCCAGGGCCAGTTACACCCTTCAGACACATACTCCTAGTTACCTGTTTCTTCAGGACAGGCCCCACTTCCCAAAGTTCCTACCACCTCCTTAAAGCACCAGCAGGTGGGGTCCAAACCTTCAACACATGAGCCTTTGGGGCACATTCCTGATCTGAGCCTTAGCCATTGGTGTTTAGAATTGTTTTTCTACTGGGAAACCAAAAGCTGCAGTAGAGATTAAACCCAGGGCCTCATGTTGTGGATAGAGCTTTGTGCTGCTTTGGGGTTTTATTTTGTATAAAAATTTATTTTAAATTAATATACTTTATGCTTTAGATCAGTTTTAGATTCATAGAAAAATTAAGTACAAAGTATAGAGTTCTCAGCTAGTCCTATATCCTCTTTCCAGAAACAATTTGGTAATATATTTTCAGTTAAGTATGCAAATTCCCTTTCCATTACCTCCATCCAAAGTTCTTACAAAAATTAACTGTGGTTTTTCTAGACCACCCTTTTTGGGAAAAAATGTAGTATTACTCATATCTATGAAATTGTTTGCTTACCATATTTTAAATTCCTTAGTAATGAATTCTTCAACAACTTCCCAGATCAAATGACCAGTAGAAGATCAAAGTGCACTGTAGAAGTTCAAAGTATACTGAGTAAAATTATTCTTCTTATTCTGAATGTATTGCGCTTTAATTTCAGCTTCTGGGACTGAGTAAATTGGACTTTGTGATGACTTTTAATTCTTCAAAATTTAAATTACAGAGTTTCTAGAAGAGATAAGAAATAGAAAGAAAGCTATATGTGTTAATTTGACATAAAACAGTAGTTTACATTTCTTTCTAAAGACATTGCATTTTTAAAGTAAATCTATTGTAGTGAACAACTGGAGAATTCCAAAATACTTTGCTATTTTGGACACAACTATATTTATTGTCCAAGAAACCTCAAAACCCTGTATCATTGATCTGGCCCTAAATGCACCCTTCCCCCCCCCATTATTTGAATTTTATATAATTTGTGGTTATAGTGTTGCTCAAATAGTTCCCATTTTATTCCATGTTGAACTGGAATTTTTAACTATTTTTGATTCCTCCTTAACCTCCTTTACTTTTTAAGTTTGGTTTTATTTTTTTGTTGCTGATGACCCCTACTCCACCTTCCTTATACTTTAAAATAGTTCATTTCTTTTGTACTCAGTCTAAGTCTTCTTTGTGTGATGTCGGACTTTTTATCACTTATTTTGGTTTCCACATCTGCCTCTTTGTCTTTTTCTGTGCTCTTTTCATTGGCATATCCTTTTCCACTTCATTTTCTTATATTCTGTTAATTGATGCCATGAACATTACTGCCTTGGTAATAAAAATCTAGCCCAATCTTGTGTCATTAGTCATCCTCTCTCTTTCTCTCTTGCCACCTGACTTTATATACTTTTGCTTAACACACCTTGTTAGGTACTCTTTTTCCTTGGAATCCCAGCCCTACAAGGAGTTCTGTCTCCCTGGTCAGTGATTTTTTTTTTTTTTTTCAGTACTGGGGATTGAACTCAGGGGCATTCTACCTCTGAGCTACACCCCCAGCCCTATTTTTTATTCTTTATTTTGAAACAGGGTCTCCCAAAATTGCAGAGGGCCTCCCTAGGTAGCTGAGGCTGGCCGCGCAAACCCGGATCCTCCTGTCTCAGCCTCCCAAATGCTGGGATTACAAGTGTGCGCCACCACTCCCAGCTCCTGGTCAGTGATTTTAACTGATATATTTATTGTTTTCTTTTGGGTAGGTCTCTTGATTTAAATTATTTGCCATTTAAAAAGCTCTCAGTCTGTCTGTGTTTGCTTTTTGTCTCTGCAACAAATTTCTGAGAAAAAACGGCTTAGGAAAGATTGGTTGTGGCTCCTGGTTTCAGACCTCCTGGTTTTATTGCTTTGGGTCTAAGGTGGGGCAGAACATCATGGTAGAATGGCATAGTGGAGGAAAGTTGCTCAGTTCATGGCAGCCAAGAAGCATGGAGGGGAGGGACTGGGGACAAGAAGTACCCTTCCAGGGCACGCCGCTAGTGACCTACTTCTTCCACCTATGCCCCACTGCCTGCAATTTCCATTATCTCCCAGTAGTGCATTCAATTATCAATGGATTAATCCACCAATGATGAGGTCAGAGCCCTTATGATCCAGTCACTTCCCAAAAGCCTCAGATTCAAGCCATGAGACTATTTATACATCATAAATAAATATAAATATTGCAATTTCTCTTTCTCTTGGTTCCAGAAGGATTTTGGAAAATAATTTGTGGGTGAATTGATTGTTACTGCAATTGTATACTGAACAGGGCAATTTTTCTTGAACGTCTGAGTAAGTTAGGAATTAGTCTTGGTTTGGTCTTAGATTATTCTGTTTATATGAAAATACACTTAATACCTGTCCCTGTGGATCTTACCATTTGTACCTTAGGAGTGATTACAGTTCTGAATTTTATAGTGAATTGTCAACAAAAAGTGAACTGTTTATTTATTGGTTGATGAAAAAAAAAATAAAAGGGATCTCATAAAAATAGAAAGGAGTCCAGTAAGGTAGGAAAAGAGGGGAGAAGTACAGGGCAGTGATATTGACCAAATTTTGCTGTCTGCATGAGGGGATATATCACAATGAATTTACTATTTTACATAATTATAACACCAATAAAATTTAAAATAAGGTAAGAAAGTTACTTGATAGCATAATTAATTAGTACAAATGAGAATTTCCTTTTGCGAATATAAAACAAAATATGTTTTAAGCAGAAAGGTTTGAACTATTTAAAAATTTTGATATCAAAATATGACTTCTAAATTTTATTTATAGTACAATTAAAAAGAAACAAAGACTGGGTAGATTGATCCCAACGAAAGAATTGAAGCTTTTTACCTTTACTACTTTATTAGCTTTATGTGAAGTGTAAGTTTTTTTCTATTACAGTATTATTACTGAAATAATTTTATAGTTTAGCTTAAAAATTGAGGACTTGCATATTTGCATTTTGTAATGGCATACCTTATTAAGTCTATAATTAGAATATGTAACTTTTTCAGTATACACATTTTAGACTTTAGTTGGAATAATATACCTCTTTAGTTTTTTTTATCACAACAGTCTTTGCTTTACATAATATTTAGCCTAATAGTAAGTTTATGGCTTATCTTTTTTCATTCAACAAAAAATTATTTATTTAACAAGAAAGTTTTACTGGGCATATATTCTATCCCTTATAGAATTAACTGATCCAAAGGACAGACAGACAGACAGACAGATACACACACACACACACACACACACACACACACACACACACAGTAGCAGTCTTTCGGGATTAAAAATTGGCATTTGTTTTAATGATTCTTTATTGCAAGGGACATTAGTTATTTAGACCCTTAGGGATCTTGGATAAACAATCAGCTATTCCCTGGATAGATGCTAGACAGATGATCTATTTGCATTTTCCTTTTTGTTCTTTTGAGTGTCTGGGAAACTGTCTGTTTAAAGGAGCCAGTTTATCAGTGCAAGGATAAGGAAAAGATAAGTCAGTATCCTTCCACATGTTGGAAGTAGCTTCTGAATTTATATATGTGTCATCAGTTGTTGGAAATATTTAATGTGTAAAGTAATCTGAAACAAATTTGTCATAAATTTGTATTTTTATCTGAGTTGAAAAATTATAGAATGTATTTGGAAATTACATTTTTTGTTTGGTAAGAATGAAAGACAACCTGGTATGAACTTACTGATATATTTATTTTATTCTTTCATGTGAATTTTTAAAATAAGTATTACTGGTTAATTCATTTATTTTTGTTGCCCAAGTGTCTTACGATTTAAAAAGACCACTTTGTAAAAATCTCTTTTTGCTATATTCTCTTTTTGGCATGAAAATTGACTTTTCTTCTCAGGTGGTATTAGTAAATAATTTTTGTTATTGTTTTATTTAGAGCCAAAACTGTTCCTACCCTTTTTCCAATTTATAATATGCATTTCAACTCATTAAACTTTGGGTCTATCAGCATAGTAAAAGCTAATTTTGTTTTACAAATATTGCCTAAATCCTTGTACAGAGATTTTCTTGGCATTTATTACGTCTATCTCTGCATTTAAGTAGGTAAATTCTTGTGTGTGTGTGTGTGTGTGTGTGTGTGGTGTATTGGAGATTGAATCCAGTGGCATTCTACCTCTGAGCTATACCCATCAACCCTTTTTTGAAAGGGTTGATGGATCTCCTAGGATGCTGAGAATCTCATTCAGTTGCTGAGGCTGGTCTCAAAACTACAATCCTCCTGTCTCAGCCTCTCAAGTATTAGTATTACAGGCATGTGCCACCACACCTGGCTCTATGGATTCCTCTTCTTTTTTTTTTAAATCAACTTCATAAAAGTTCAGGAAGTAGTATCAATATATTTTAGAGAAAGTGTCTGAGATATTAAAAATACAGTCTTTTAAAACTACCACCAGCTAAAAAATAAAGCTGAGTAATTCCCCCCGCTCCCCTTTATTTGTGTGATACTGGGGATTGAGCTCAGGGGCATTGTACCTCCAAGCTATACCCTCAACCCTTTAAATTTTTTTTTATTTTTATTTTTTATTTTATTTTGAAACAGTCTCACTAAGTTGCTGAGGGCCTTGCTAGGTTGCTGAGACTGGCCCAGAACCTGTGTTCTTCCTGTCTCAACCTCCCTGAGAATTTTTTTTTTTGTTTTTCTTTTATCACTGGTAATAGATGTCAGTGGTTACCTGCTCAAGAATCTAGAAACTTGCAGGTACCATTTAATGAGTATAACAGAGCTATTGTGTCCCAAAGTACTATGTAGAATATTGTGTGTGAGTGAAGGTATTGGACTTGACTATGAAAAATTCCAGGTTCCTAAGAATAAAAAATTTTTTCAACTTTCTTCATTTTGCCTTCTAGTTGGAAGTTTTGTTGTAAAAAATTCAAAACCAGAAATACAGAAATATTTATTTATAATGAAATGAGAGTTGATACATGTATTTTTAAAAAATTGTCAACTTTCTGGGTGTGGTTAGGTGTGCCTGTAATCCTAGCAACTAAGGAGGCTGATTCAGGAGAATTGCAAGTTTGAGGCCATCCTGGGCAACTTAGGGAGACCCCGTGTCAAAATAAAAAAGACTTAGCAAGACCCTCAGCAACTTAGCAATACCCTGTTTCAAAATAAGAAATAAAAAGGGGCTAGAGATGAAGCTCAGATATACAATATCCCTGTGTTCAATCCCTAGCACTAAAATAAATAAATACCTAAACAAACAAATAAATAAAAATTGGAGATGGCTCAGTGATAGCGCTCCCCTGGGTTTGATCCCATCACTGCAAACTGCATGAAAATATTTGCCAACAGGGAACAATGTGTGCTTCAGCTTTGTTTTATAGTTAATTCTCTGCATTCTGACTACCAGACACTTAGAATTTTTATGCAGTTAGCTCTCAGTTGAGCTAGGATGATGAAGATGGGGGAGGGTCAGTGGGACATTATTCTTAGTAAATTTTATTTACCATTTGTGAGGAGGTATAAGCCTCAAGTCTGAAATCCACCTTCCTGATGACAGGCTTTAGGGGTATTTCTGGGATAAAGAAGCAGGATGGTTTCAGGCATGGGCAAAGGTGATTGAAAGCAGGGAAAAGTGAAATAATCAGTGGCCTGTGCATCTGTAGTCAAACTTCAAAGCTCTTCATAGGATGCCTGTGCAGAACTGAGGGTGGAGTTTTTTTGTCCTTTGATGTCAGAAGGTTCTGTGGAAAACCAAGGGATTTGTAGGTAGTTTCACCTGGCTTAATGTAGACAAAAAGAGTGAGCTGGAGGCATCACAGTACAGAACTTCAAGTAATACTATAGAGACATAGTAACAAAAACAACTTGGTACTAGCATAAATATAGAAATTTAGATCAGTGGAACAGAATAGAAGACATAGAGGCAAACCACATAGCTACAGTTATCTGATTCTCTATAAAGGTGCCAAAAACTTACGTTGGAGGTGCTGAGAAATCTGGATATCCATGTGTAAAAGGTTGAAATTAGATCACCATATCTCATCATGTGCAGATGTCAATTCAAAATGCATCAAAGACCTAGGAATAAGACCAGAAACTTTGCAACTGCTAGAGGAGAACATAAGGAAAACATTTCAATATATTGGCACAGGCAGTGACTTCCTCAATAGGATTCCTGTATCTCAGGAAATAATACTGGGAACCAATAATTGGGGTGGCATCAAGCCTCTGTGCAGCAAAAGAAACAACACCGTGATGGAGAACCTACAGGATGGGAGGAGGTCTTTGCCAGCTATTCTTCTGATAGAAGACCTAGAATATATAAAGAACTAAAAAAAAAAAAAAAAAAACACCCAAAAGCAAAATAACCCATTCAATAAAAGGGCAAATGAACTAAGCAGATACTTCTTAAAAGAAGTACAAGAAGTACAAATGACCAACAGTTATGTGAAAAAAAGGGTTTAACATCTCTAGCCATCAGGGATATGTCAATCAAAGCTACATAGAGATTTCATCTCCAGTTAGAATGGCC
The DNA here is from genome assembly GCA_004027655.1 of Graphiurus murinus. NCBI lineage: Eukaryota > Metazoa > Chordata > Mammalia > Rodentia > Gliridae > Graphiurus > Graphiurus murinus. The sequence continues at coordinate 35,325 of PVLC010005038.1, read as the reverse complement.
ATCATCAAGAATACAAATAACAGAGCCTGGCATGGTGGTGCATGCTTGTAATCCAGTACTTGGGAGGCTGAGTTTTGAGGACAGCTTTGACTACTTAGTGAGGCCCTCTGCAACTCAGTGAAACCTAGTTTGAAAGTAAAGAATAAAATAGGGCTGGGAGTGTAGCTCAGAGGTAGAATGCACTGGGTTCAATTCCCAATACCACATACACACATACACACATACACACATACACACACAGAATACAAATAACAGTAAATTCTGGCAAGGATGTGGGAGAAAAGCAACTCGTCTACACTGTCGGTGGAGGTGTAAATTAGTGCAGCCACCATAGGAATCACTGTGGGTGCTTCTCAACAGACTAGGAATAAAGCCGGTGCAGTGACATGTGGTGGACACTACTTGTTTTGTGTTCTTACAGCAGAAAGCTGCTACTCTATGCTGCTGCTGATAAAAGGTCTCTTACATGAAATGACTTAGAGTCACAATGATTATTTTAGAGAAAGTTGTTATTATTATAATTATTACAGATATGGGGCGATTGGGGAGAAGGCTGAAAAGGCTTCTGCTTCTCCTTCCACCAGTGTCCTTTTTTATTCAGGGTTTAAACAAAACACTTCTAAAAATGAATAAATGGCAGAGCAGTCACGAGTTTAGGGTTACAGGCCAGGTTTAGGGAGAGGCAATCACAAGCTAGGTTGAGGAAGAGGCAGTCCACAGCTAGGTTTAGGGAGAGGCAGGCATGGACCAGGTTTAGGGGGGAACAGGGTAAACATTTCTGGGAGAATAGGAGGTCATCAAAGTCCACCCTGCGGTCTCATCTGGGCCAAGGAAACTTGCCTGCTTGTGGACAGTTCCCACTCAGCGTATACTATGTATATAGCTAAGCCAGTGTGAAATGGTGACTTCATTGCATGGGCTAAGATGGCTCCCAATAGTGGCACACACCTGTAATCTCAGGATTGCAGGGTCTCAGCCAGCCTTAGCAAATTAGCAAGGCCCTCAGCAACTTAGTAAGATCCTATTTTGAAAAAAAAAAAATTAGGACTCAAAAAAAATTAGTGTAGTTCAAAGGTAGAATGCTCCTAGGTTCAATCCCCAGTACCACAAGAAACAAACAAACAAAAACAACAAAAAGACTAGGAATAGAACTGCCATATGCCCAGCTATACCATTCCTTGGTATTTCTTCAAAAGAACTAAGGTCAACATACTGTAAAGATAACATGTATGCCCATGTTTATAGCAACACAATTCACAAGAACCAAGTTGTGAAACCAGTCTAGGTATCTGTCAGCAGATGAATGACTAAAGAAAATGTGGTATATACACACAATGGAATTTTATTCAGTCAGAAGGTAAAACAAAATTGTCATTTGGTAGGAATGGATAGAATTGGAGAGCATGTTAAGCAAAATAAGCCAGGCTCAGAAGACTTAAGAGTGAGATGTTTTGTCTTCTATGTGGAATCGGGAGGGGGGGGAGGGATAAAAAGAAGATCATATGAAAATAGAAGGGAAGCCGGGTGTGGTGGCGCATGCCTGTAATCCTAGTACTTGGGAGGCTGAGACAGGAGGATCACAGGTTTGTGGCCAGCCTCAGCAACTTAGTGAGACCCTCTTTCAAAATAAAAAATAAAAAGAGCTGGGGTGTAGCTCAGAGTTAGAGTACCGTTGGGTTCAATCCTCAGCACCATACACAAACAACACCAATAAGGTAGAGGAGGAGAGCTGGATGGCGGGGGGGGGGGGGGGGGGGGGGGGA
>PVLC010005038.1:0-33462 GCA_004027655.1 Graphiurus murinus | reverse complement strand
CAGGTTTGTGGCCAGCCTCAGCTACCTAGTGAGGCACTCCGCAACTTAGCGAGACCCAGTTTCAAAATAAAGAGTAAAAAATAGGGCTGGGGGTGTAGCTCGGAGGTAGAGCGCCCCTGAGTTCAATCCCCAGTGCCGAAAAAAAAAAAAAGATAAAGTTCCTGACAAACAGCCTGGACAAGTGTCACAATAGTGACCTGTTGTTGGAGGCATTATTTATCGCACAGTTAATGGTAGTATACTGCTTGGCTATGTGACCTTTAAGATTGGTGATAAAAGCAGGTAACTAAAAGCAAGTGAAGCTAGAGGGTTTATTCAGATTCCCCCAGGGGTTTTGCCTATGCTTTTGTGTCAGATGAAAAATTGCTGAAGAATTTTTAACCTGCAGTACGGACTAAAATGAAGCATGCTCATGTTTAAAGGCAGGGGGCTGTCATTCGTTATCTACAGTGACCTTGGCCCTTTCAAAGGACTTTAATCCTCAAAATCAGCATCACTGTTGATTTTGTGGATACGGAAAATAAGGCACAGAGAAGTACTCTACCTGAGGTCATACAGTGACAGTCTGAATTCAGACTCCTAGCCCTAATGCTCTCTAAGCATTTCAGCCTTACAGCAGCTGCTTCATCCTCCTTATAGTTATTTTTACTTGGTTCATAGTAACGGAGTTAGCATCCATTTTGAAAATGCTTTGATTTTTGGTGTTTGAAATGTTTCTAGCCAGTTGAAAACATCTTTCCTAAAACTATTGGTGAAGTTATGTGAGATGCTGATTGAGATAGTATGAGAAGTGAGCAAGAGTTCCTTTAGTGACAGTGGAGAAGGGCTGTGGTCTTGGATGCCCACTTCTTTTTGAAAGCAGGAAAGAAAATGAGTTTCAGGCTATAAAGAACACAAGAACCCTTCGTGTTTTTCGTGAGAATTTAATCGATAAGTAATATATGTATAAGTGGTAGGTTCAAATGAAAAGAGAATGAATCACACATGTAGTGAACCACTGAGAAGAGCACTAGACTTTTTTTCTGTAGTGCTTTGCAGGAATGTGGGAAAGTAATATTGGATAATCTACTGTACCAAATGCTTTACGTCATTTTAAGTATTGTAAGAATCCAGTTATATGCAGTGCCACCATTGGAGTCCTTTGGCGGGAGGGTGGTGATGGTGAGGTTTTCTGTGACTTATCCTTCATTCTAGATATTCACTTTACCACAATCAAATCTTCAGCACTATTATACCTTACACAATATGTTTACCTTGTACAACAGTGTTTCCTCTCATATATGTAATTTTGAAGATATGCATTGACAAAATAAAGACTTCAACGAGTTACACAATTCTTAATTAGTCTTTTAAAAATCTTAGATTATAAACCATGTATGGTTGTGCATGCCTGTAATCCCAGTACTTGGGAGGCTGAGACAAGAGGATTGCAGGTTCCAGGACAACCTCAGCAAGAAGTGAGACTCTTATCAACCTAGCAAGACCTTGTTTTCAAATAAGAAAGAAAATCTGTCTGGGGATATAGCTCAGAGGTAGAATGCCTCTGGGTTCAATCCCCAGTATCACAAAAACAAAACAAAACAAATCTTAGATTATGTTGCTTTCTTGATTTTATCTGTCCTTTTTTTCACAGTTGAGTTTTAATTATCTGCTAACTATAAGATGCCTTTGATTGTAAAATGCATTTTGATTTGAAAAGTGTGACCATGTGGATTAATGTTGCATTTTATCATGATAAAATAGGTCGTTACAGCCAAGTAGTTACTTAGAGATTTCCTTAATTCTGGTTCTTTTAAAATAGGCCCAGGATTGCTACCTTTAGCAGCTGAATTCTTTCTCTTACTCACTTCATGTAAAGTCTCTATGTTCTTCAAGCAAAGACTGCCAGGATTACACCTTTAGTTGAATAAATTGGTTTATTACTCTTTGAAGTGAGGGAGGATGCACATTGGGAAACTTGGGTCATCTCGGTTACAGGCTTTACTATAGGTTTTGAGCTTGCATTACATGATTTTTGATGAGTTAAGGAAGTGAAGCTTTTGGGTTGAATACTATTAGGAAGCAAGGGTAATTCTATGACTAGATATTGTAGTAGTATCTAGAAACAGGAAGACTTGACAGAGACTGCCACTATAATTTGTAAAGAAATAGCAGTCACTCATAGTAAGGTTTGTGACTTCTGATTATTTTTGTTATTTGGAGAGAGTTTATGTTTTTGGTCTGTGTTGAGACATGATTACAAAGTGATAGTGTTTTTATGTTGATTCTTCATGGTTACAGAATGTTTTTGTCCAATGTCAATGCTCTGTGAAATTGTTTATATTCAGTATGAGAACACCAAGACTTAGCTGTGGGCTTAAATTCAACTCCTAACAACAAACACTAAGGCCTGGCTGATAGTAGCAAGCCAGTTCCTGAATGTCAGAGGGCTACTTTTTTCCCCTCTTCATTTATTTTCACCATCTTTATTTCTGTATCCTGGAAGTACATTGATTCTTCTGTCTCCCTTTTCTGTCCACACCACTTTGCCCTCTATGAGTGCCCCCAGCATACTCTTGCCCAGAGTTCAGAAACTAGAAGTATCAGACCTCTGATGGTACACATTTCAGGATCCTGGTTGTCAGCTTTGCACGTTCTTTGTCTCGTTTGCTACCTTTCTTGGTCTATCCCATTATAGAATTGCAATGGAATTTTAGTCTGTATTTACCCTAACATGGACTTTGCACCCTTTTGGGCTACAGCTTTAAGAACCTGAAACCTGACTTCCAGAGTTGCAGCTGCAAGCCTGGTGTGCACATCTCCTGTACCATGTGCTCTGAGTCTTTAGGATACCCTCCTAGTTGGGTTCCAGCAACTTTGGTCCCTGAGTCACAGAGGGAAACTTGATTCTGTGTGTTCTTCCTAATACTGGCTTTAGAAAGCAACTGACCCTTGTTATTTCTTTCATCCTACTCTTAGCTTAGATTGACTGATGTTTTATGCCTAGATAGCTTGTTTCCTAAATGGGAAGTTTGTTTTTCCCTTGCTTTCTTGAGATATTTAGAACTCTTGAGGCCTCAGGAAACCATCTTCCAAGTTAGTCTTCTAGGCCCACTCTTTCAAGACTTGTCTTGTATGTTGTTTCTTTTCCTTTTTTTTTTTTTTAGTTCTGTAAGGGTTAACTTCCTGGTGACTATTTTTCACTTGACAGATAAAATTTATAAATTCAATCACTTGTTAATAACATAAAGAAGATGACTCTGGTGTAGGAGGAAACTGTTTGAACATTATATACTATAAGAGGATGAATTGGTTCTTAACAGTGTGGTGCTACAAGAGTATCTAAGGTTATCTGCCAGTGTCGATTGGAAAGACAAAATACAATCACCTGGTGGAAATTAATTTCACACAGTAGTTTGAACGAAGATAGTTATACAAAGGTAGTATATAAAGTAGTAGGAAAAAGGGAAGAAAGTATATTCCAGGTGAGAAACTGATGTATTAAAATATAAGAGTTGAGAATGATTAAAGGAATTTTTTATGCAATTAATATTGAAGACCTTCAATTGTGTTAGATTCTCTGGGTTCAAGAGAGAGATGGATGAAAAATATGAAGTTTCTGTTTTTAAAAAGTTCCTTATAAGCTGGGTGTGGTGGTGTATACGTGTAATCCCAGTACTTGTGAGGCTGAGATAGGAGGACTGCAGGTTTGAAGACAGCCTCTGCAACTTAGTGAGATCTTGTTTCCAAATAAAAAATAGGGTTGGGGGCATAGCTCAGAGGTAGAATTCCCCTAGGTTCAATCCCTAGTCATTCCTACTCCCCCCCACCAACACACAAAAGTTCTGTAGGGTAGTTAGAAGAACATTTTAAAAATCATCCAAAAGAGCGGGGCTGAGGAGAGGGAGACGCAGCCAGTGTTTGCCATGGTCTGGAGGCAGTGGTCCCGTGACCTGTCAGGTCCTGGGTAGGGTTTCAGCATTTTAGGCTTACACCTTGTGTCTTCCAATGTGTGTGCCAAAGTCCTAGTGAAATTTATGCCTGACCCAGCCCTGCATGAGCAGTCTCTCTGTGCTCCCGCATGGCCTTTAAAAATCAAAATTAAAAATCAATGGATCCCCTACTTTGGAGTTTGAGACAAGAGGATCTCAGGTTTGAGAACAGTCTCAGCAATAGTGAGACTTTCAGCAGCCTAGTGAGACCTTGTTTCAAAATTTAAAAAAAAAAAAAAATGAAGGCAGGAGGATGGCATGTTCAAGGCTAGCCTAGGCAACTTAGCAAGACCCTTTCTCAACATAAAATGATGTAGCTCAACGGTGAAGCACTGGAGTAGCATGAGCAAGGCCCTGGGTTCATTCCTTACTACTGCCACCAAAACAAAGAAACAAAGTAAAATCATTTGAATTGCACTGTGACAGTGTGGTAAATTGTGTGCTGTAATTGCAGTGAGCACAAAGTGAGAACCTGTAAACTCTGCTTGGATCATTTACCAACTTTTTCTCAGGTGTTTACTTGTTTGCCAGATCACACTCATGAGCAGTCAGGGTGTAGTAGAAGTTACCTGTTGACTGAATAAGGGCAGTTTTCATGGTAATGGAAGTGTATCCTTTTTTGGTTCTGGGGATTGAACCCAGGAGCATTCTACCTCTGAGCTACACCCCTAGCCCTATTGTATATTCTTTGTTTTTGAAACAGGGTCTCACTAAATTTGTAAGTAGCTGAGGTAGCTGCAAACCTGTGATCCTTCTCTCAGCCTCCCAAGTACTGGGATTACAAGTGTGCACCACCACGCCCTGCTGAAGTATATCTATTTGGAATTGCTTCTCCTGGAAATTTAGAATTGCTTTATTTAAAACAATGCTTCTAGCCGGGCGTGGTGGCGCACGCTTGTAATCCCAGCATTCTCGAGGCTGAGACCAGAGGATCCAGGTTCGAGGCCAGCCTCAGCTACATAGTGAGGCACTCCACAACTTAGCGAGACCCGGTTTCAAAATAAAGAATAAAAAAATAGGGTTGGGGGTGTAGCTTGGAGGTAGAATGCTCCTGAGTTCAATCCCCAGTGCCGCAAAAAAAAAAAAACAAAAAACAAAAACAAAAACAAAAAAACAAAACAATGCTTTTACTTTTAAGTTTCTATTAACAATTGGTGCTGAAGGAATAGAAGGAATTGTGAACCTAATTTAGTAAATCAGAATTTATTTTTTATTTACTTCTTCAGCCCATGGATAGAAAAGGGTTGTTTAGCATGATATTTGGCCTTGTAATTGAGACTTATGTATGAAAGGGTTTGAGAAAAACATTGTTAGATTTTAATGTTATCCAAATAGTAATGGATATTTTAAAAATGCATTGTAATATATTTTTGTTGGCTAATATAAAGACACCTGTTTGTTTGAATCCTTGTATCTAAAAGCAGAAAATTCCTGTCAATGGTTGTTTTTATTTTATAGGCAGTAGATCATCGAATGCAAAATTGCCCTCAGTTCCGACAGTTGGTTCAGTTCCAGAAGACCCAGTTTCAAATATGAGGTATTTAAACTACTAATTTGGATATTGTGATGTATGACTTTTAATGACTTTTTAAACTACCTGCTTGCCTGCCTCCCTCCCTTGATTCCACCCTGTTTCCCTCTTCCATCCCCTTTTTCAAACATACATGATATTTAGAGGCTTTGGAATGTTTTTGAAGTTCATTTTATTTAAAAAAATTATGAGAGCTGGGCGTGGTGGCACACACCTGTAATCTCAGTACTTGGGAGACTGAGATAGTGGATCACAGTTTTGAGAACAGCCTCAGCAAATAGTGAGACTCTTTAACCTAGCAAGACCCTGTTTCAAAATAATGCTAAAATAGGGCTGGGGTGTAGCGGGGAGGTAGAATGCCCCTGGGTTCAAACTCCAGTGAGACACACACACACACACACACACACACACACACACACACACACACTCTAAAAAGATTATGAAATGTAAAATGTTTATGGTAAATGACTATGTGTAAAGAATAATTAATGCTATGTACATAACAAATGTATTTATATGCGCTTATGGCTAATGTTTCAAATGGTTATAAATTGATTGTATGGTATTCATTGTTCCTGTTTTATAAAAATGCTACAATAGTAAGTGACAGCTAGTCAACCAAAGCCACAATAATGCTGAATTACAGATAGATATTTTCTGTTACTTAGCTTATTTAATTGGGAATATGTGCTTCAGATTCTAATTTGAGATGCTGTGAAAGTATTTCCCACCATTAGATTCTTGGTGAACATACCAATAATATGGTTTCTTTACCATAACTGGGAAATCTGTAGCACTCCACAGATGTAAGCACTGGGGTGGTATAGGCTTGTATGTTTGATAATATCTGGAGATAAATGGTTCTATGAGTTATGCAGAGAGGAGTGGTGTAAGGGTAGTGCCTGTGAGGAGATGATCATTGATAGCAGAAACTTGGACTAAGTTTGCATTAAGTGTTTTAATAGCAACTGATTTCTTGGTAGTATGAACTGGAAGTACTCCTGGTATGAACAGAAGTAAATAGTAACTATTTGTATATTTGTTTGGCTTATAAAGCTATAGATATCCTCAGTTTCCTGAAATGTGGAAGCTTATTTTAAAAAAAAGAAACCTCTTTAAATATATATGTTTATGGATGTGCACATATTCGCACAAAGAAATATTACTATGTAAACTGAGATCATTATAAATGTGCCTAGATAGCTAGGTGTGGTGGTGCATTCCTGTAATCCCAGTACTTGGGAGCCTGAGACTGGAGGATTGCAGGTTAGGGGTCAGCCTCAGCCACTTAGGGAGACCCTGTTTCAAAATAAAAAATAAAAAAAAATTGGTTGGGGTGTACCTCAGAGATAGAATGCCTCTGGCTTCAAGCTCTAGTAGCCCCCCCACCCCCTGAAATGTGCCTACACATTATATATTATATACATTGACAGGAATGAAAACATGGTTCTTTGATCTCAAGGTACTGATGATTTAGTGTCAAATAGACAAATTTGATTTTGTTTAGGTCATAATGCGGCTAAAAAGAAAGTGCTTTTAATTAGTGAATTAAAACTTAAAATAAGAACGGATGCTTGGAATGGTTATTAACCAGGTTGTCTGACATGACTCCAGGTTGGCAAGATAAATCAGGATGGAAAAGGATATTCCAGGTAGAAGGACTGCGGGATTAATAGTAATGCCTTATTCAATCATTTTTTATTTTTCACATAATTGTACATTTCTATAAAAATGCATTTCATTTCAAAAGCTAGAAAGTTGGTAATTTTGTTGAATAAATTGGGTAACTAAGTCTCTTTCTATTAGTATTACAGAGAGACTGGAACATGCTTTGGAAAAGGCGGCTCCTCTTCTACGAGAGATTTTTGTGGATTTTGCACCTTTTCTTTCTCGGACACTTTTGGGTAGCCATGGACAAGAACTGCTTATAGAAGGAACAAGTAGGTTATTTTTCTTTATTTCATTCATATTTATTTACATTTCAAGGTTAACAACTTAAATGACTGATAAGAAATGCATGTAATATCAGCCTTTGAAAAGACTTTTCATAGAGTTTATCTTTTGAAGACTATGTCATGTCTCTATTATATTCTAATCTGTTTAGATTTCTATCAGTGATTTGGATTAAGTAGAAAATTATTTGTTGGACCAAACAACTAAGAGAGTTTTGTTTTGATACTGTATATTTAACTAAGGGTGTAGAATTGGAGAGCCTAGTGTCTACTGGGTTTTATTTGATCTTAAGATCCAGAAGAACAACCGTGTGTTGCCACATGCTAGGACAATGGAAGGCATTATTAGTTTCTAGTAGTAGAAGTCTGTTTTACAAATAAGTAGAGATAACAGTAGTATTGAACTCTATCCTGTTCATATTATTACATAGATTATTAGGTCTCTTCTAGATAGTCTCCTCTAGATTGTTTAAAACCAGATAGCATGCAAAAATAGATTGCTACGGAGATTGAGAACCAGATTGTTTGTAGAATGAATGAGGAATAATAACTTTTTCTTGCATGGGCATTTACTGTGTAGCTAGTAATATTAGAGAGGATGACTCAAAGTAGTGTAAGACTTCCTCTGAACTTACTCAGGCAGAGGTATCAGTTCAACAGAGAATAGTTTTTGAAACAATTTGATCTATTTAAGAACTTAACAGACTCACCAGTCTTTATCTCCAACATGTTTTAAGGAGAAGCTAGAGAACTTTGATAGGGATGAAATGGAATTAATACTTGTGTCCAAAAGTATTTGGATTGGGTAATCGCTGTGTCTGGCCCATTTTAGTCCATGGCTAATGGTTTATGGTAAAACACTTATATTCTACTTTAGCTCTCAGATCCTGGAGGAAACACTTCTGTCTACTCCAATGTCCTTACATACTAGTGGTAGCTTTAGTATCATATTCTTTTTGTTGTATAGTAGTAGATAGATGATCCCCTAAAGATGTTCTTCAAATCCATGAAGAGTCCCCTTTTGCAGAAATAAGGATATAATGGAATTGCAAGGTTGAGGGAGGTTAATAGTTTAAGAAACCTGTATCTGAATGTTAACCATGCGATATCAGTACTTCATTTAACCTGTAAAATATCTTTAAGTATTAAGCTTTAGTTAAGAATTTAATCTCTTCTGTAGATATATATGGAGTTGGTGATGAATACTCTCGCTTTCATAGAATCAAAAAGTAGCACTGAATTTATTTGGAAAAAAAATTCTGGTTTTAGAAACATTTAAGTTTTGGGTGGCAATTTACTTTGATCTCCTGAGGGATATAGTTTAGTTAGCCATCATTATTTGATAAAGTAATGAAGGAGTTTATATATTAAGTAATAAAGTTTAAAATAATTGAATTAAAAATCAAGGAGTCTGTATTACAGGGCTTTCCCCTAATTTCTTTTTCACATATAAACCATCTATTTATTATTATTATTTGTTGGTTCTGGAGTGTTGAAACCAGGAGTGTTGAGCTACATCCCTAGCCTTTTTTCGTTTTTTTATTTTGAGACAGGGTTTTGCTAAGTTGTCCAGACTGGCCTGGAGTTTGTATTCCTCCTACCTCAGTCCCCTGAGTAGCTGGGATTACTCAGCTTAAATACCTTTTTTTTTTTTTTTTTGTGGTACTTGGAATTGAACCCAGGGGCATTCTACCTCCAAGCTACAGCTACACCCTCAGTCCTATTTTTATCTTTATTTGAAACAGGGTTTCAGTAAGTTTTGGAGGGCCTCACTAAATAGTTGAGGCTGACCTTGAACCTGAGATCCTCCTGTCTCAGCCTCCCAAGTACTGGGCTTACAAGTGTGCATCACCATGCCTAGCTACCTATTTTTTAAAAGTGTTACATGATAACTTAAGAACTATATTCTTTACTCCCAATGTTATATGTTTGTGTTTATAGTACCAATGCCCTTCAGTCAGGAAGCTTAGTATTAGAGGTCTAATATGAGGTCTCTGGTATCCTCTGTAGCTCTTTCTCACTTAAAATTGAACATATTCTCTACCCTCCCTCTCTCACATCCTTCCTGCTCCCCCACAAAAGCCACACACATTAATTGTTCAAATTAAGCTATGAAGTGTCCTTTGACAGCCAGCTGTGGTGGTGTATGCCTGTAATCCCAGTACTTGGGAGGCTGAGACAAGAGGATTGCAGCAACTCAGCGAGGCCCTCAGCAACTTAGTGAGACTCTGTTACAAAATAAAAAATTTTTAAAAAGAGCTGGGGGATTGCTCAGAGTTAGAATACCCCTGGATTAAATTCCCAGAATGAGAAGAGAAAAGAAAAAGAAAAAAGAAATGTCATTTGACCTTTTCCTAGCAATTGGTAGCTCAGCATCAAACGGAACACTCAGTTCACTTGTCAGCAGATATATTTTTTTTGCCAGATCTTTTTTTTTTTTTTGGTACTGGGGATTGAACTCAGGGGCATTCTACTTCCGAGCTACACTCCCCACCCCTATTTTTTATTCTTTATTTTGAAACCGGGTCTCACTAAGTTGAGGTGTGCCTCACTAGGTAGCAGAGGCTGGCCTCAAACCCAGATCCTCTGGTCTCAGCCTCCCAAATGCTGGGATTACAAGAGTGTGCCAACACCCCTGGCTTTGCCAGATCTTCATATCAACTAAGTAGCGGCTATCAACCTTCTCCTTATTATTGGGGAATAAGACTGAAATAAGTTAATGAATATACTTACCCAATTTTTTCCCTTCAGTATATAGGGAAATATTCTATCTGTGTGAATAGCCCCACATTCTTTTTGTCCCTATTGCTCATTTTATGAGCAGATATAAAAGGGCTCACATCAGGACCCACTGGTATAAATTCTCCTTCTAGAGTAGTTCAATAAAGACTAATGGCAGCCGGGCGTGGTGGCGCACACTTGTAATCCCAGCATTCGGGAGGCTGACACCAGAGGATCTGGGTTCGCGCCAGCCTCAGCTACCTAGTGAGGCACTCCGCAACTTAGTGAGACTCGGTTTCAAAATAAAGAATAAAAAATAGGTCTGGGGGAGTAGCTCGGAGGTAGAATGCCCCTGAGTTCAATCCCCAGTACCGCAAAAAAAAAAAAAAAAAAAAAAAAAAAAAGACTAATGGCCTGGTTGTAGAAAATACTGAACTTACTTCTTGCAAGTAATAAGTTTTGAAGTTGGAGAAAACTGAACTGCCTGTATGTGGGTTACATTTTATAAACAGTGACAAGGTTTCAGGCCAGCAGAGGGCTACACCAGCAGTGAGAGCTGGGGCATCACTCTCTCTTTGCCTTTTCCCTCTGGCAGCTTTGGCCTGAGGGGCTCATGTTCATCTTAGCCCAGGGAAGTCACACTTTAGTTACTGCATTAGCTACCTGCTTGCCTATTGCAACATATAGATGTTCTGTAGCTACTTTTATGCTCATGCTAACACTGTTACCACTATTTTTAATGCTGAGAAAAATGTTTCTAACTTTTGAAAAATGAAGGTGTGAACATCCTATTTAATTTGAATGCTATTTATAAAGCTTCCAAATGCCAGCATGTGCCATTATTGTGTTTGAGACATTATTATATAAAAAGGGAAGACAAACTAAATAGCATAAAGGCAAGAAGACAAATAGCATAGTTACAACAGCTGTTTTTTTTTTTTTTTTTGGCACGGAATTGAACCCAGGGGGATTCTACCTCCGAGCTACACCCCCAGTCCTATTTTTAATTCTTTATTTTGAAACAGGATCTCACTAAGTTGTGGAGGGCCTCACTAAGTAGCTGAGGCTGCAAACCCAGATCCTCCTGTCTCAGCCTCCCAAGTACTGGGATTACAAGTGTGCACCACCATTTTTTAATGGAGGAAAAAAATAATATTGTAGGGTGTTTAAGGGCCACCAGGAATTATTTTAGATATTGTAATCCTGGGACCTAAGCTTGTGTTTGCCCAGAAAATATAGTATTAACAATTGTATTTTTTCTGATCACTGGTAGTCTGACTTAGTAATTTAGTCCTTTTAATTATTGGCATTTAAAAAAAAGTACTGTTTATATAAGCTTCTTTGAATGACCTGCTTTAGATTTTATGGGTAATTAAAACCAAAGAACTCTTTAGATGGATATTCTCTATATAAAAGTTCCTTCCTGAGGATATTTTTGTCTAGCCAAAATGAAACATTAAAGAGAAAATGTAAATGCATTAATTTATAAGAAATCAGGAATATATAACAGAGAACGGCTTGCATTTCTGTTAAGGTTTAGTGTGAGGTCGGAGGTCAAGGTACTAATAAGAGTGTTTGGGATGTCTGCTGCCATGAAACAAAATGGAAACTTGATTGATAGCTCGAGGGTTGAAGGGAGAGAGTATGGTGGAGAAAGCAAAGGTCAGGGAGCCATTTCCCTTCTCTGCATGTATAACGATCAACCCTCTCAAAAACAAAATGTAGATGATATTGATCAATATGGCATATGTTGTGCACATTTCTATGGGTTTTGTGAAATGTCATTATATGTGAAGTTATAATAAATGTTGTTAGTATTTGGAAAAGTGAAATGAAATAGTTTACAAAAAATAGTGTTAGTTTTAATGCCAAGTTTAAAGTAATTGTTGAGTACCTTGTTTCATCATATGGTCAGATGCGTACAGGTTATGGTTCTTAGCAAGATGTTAATGTTTTATTTAAAAAAAAAATTTGTACAAAGTTGTATAACAAATCAAGATCTCATTTGTTTTACTTTTTAATTAAAAATATTCTCTTTAAAATAGGTCTGGTTTGCATGAAGTCTAGTAGTTCCGTTGTGGAGTTGGTTATGCTACTGTGTTCTCAGGTGAGTACAAGAATAAATGTTGAATTAAATGTAAATCCTCACATGAATTTGTTTTGACAAGAAAGTTATTTTCACTAACAAATTTTTACAATAGTAAAGTTTTGAATTTGCTATTTTCAAATAATTTTCTATGTATCTGAAAAGTATTATTTGTTGTTTTTGATACTAGCACATGATTTGGAAACCCAGACTTAGGGAAAGGAGGTAAATGAGAAACAAAAGTTTTTAGAGTCACATTAACGATGTCCAGATCAGATCATGTTGAGATGACTAAGTTTCTTTCTGTGTATGTTGAGGTTATAGAAACAGATTTATTTCTATACTTTGTGGAGTGCCACTCTGGTTCCACTGGGAATCATGGGTTTACTTCCTTTTTGTGCAGAGGTTATAAAATGAGTGATAAATAATTTTGAATCCTTGTCATTGCTAATTATTTTTGACATACACAGTAGACTTGGGAAAACATCAACAAAAAATGTGGCAGCCATCATAATAATATGTGGAAAATAAATGCCTAAGAGCAAACTTACTTTCAGTGTTTAGAAACCTTGTACTTAATGTGGTAAGCTTTTTAATAATTGTTAAAAACATAAAATATGTATCCTGTGATGTTTTGTTTTCTATTTTGCAGTTAAACAGATGAATGTTTCTATTGAGGGTTTTCTTTGTAGTCTTTTAAAAGTGATATCTTGTGGGTAGTAAATTCCCCTACTTAAAACTTTAAAATAGCCTTTTTTAATAGGAAGGGTATTGGTCTAGAGGTCAAGGGTTTTGACCCATTTCAACACCTTTGACCTTCATTTACAACTCTCATGGTTTACTTGCCTAACGAATAAGGATAATGCAAAATTAATGTTTCTTTGTATTGATTTATTCATTTTAGTGCCTATATTGCCAAATTTATTTAGACTGTGCTGATGGACATTTCATGAATACAAATTAAAGAATCATAGGAGGTGTAAAAAATCAATACTGTGCATTATCAATAAAGTGCAATAAGAACAATTACTTCTAGAGATTACAACTAATGGATTTTTATTATGAACTTGTGAGGAGTAATATTTCTTACTGGGCTTATTATTCTTAGATTTAGTGAGAATCATATTTTTATAATTTAACCTTTTCTACAAAAGGTGACTAAATTAAATTTCTCATTAAGCCCTCTGATTTGAAATAATGAATTGTTTATGTCTTAGATGGAAGTTACCATATACCATTCTTACACTTTTATGAAATTATCTTTACTCCTAAGAAACACTCATTTGCAGTTTCTTCAAAAGAATAGGGTTTGTTGTTTATAGTGCTATGATTGTTTCATATTTGAATTTTCATCATGAAGTTTCACTTTCTAGTTTAGGATTGGATGTTCTTTTGGTACACAAAAGCTCTTTCAGTCATAGTTTATTGCATATTTGAAGGTTAGAAGTTGCAAAGAATGACATTTGTAACACACCTCTTTGTCATGTATGCTATAGTGTTATTTAATATTTACCAAATCAGATAGTATATAAAGATCACTTACAGTAAGTTTTAAAACTCAAAAATTATCAATGTTTTTGTTTGAAAAACATACATTATTTGGTACTTGAAGTTCTTAGCATTTTTTATGAGTTCTTCAAAAGTTCCATGGCATCTCTACAAGATGTAGCACAGTGTGAAAAATGATGTGAAAAATGAAGCCAGAATTAGCTCCAGATGTATACAGATTGTTCCAGGGTGATAATTACATTTTTCACTTTGAATTTTCCTAATTCAAAGAGGTCAGCTTGGTAATCACAAAAGTGATTTATTTTGTTAAGAAGTGGACTGTCTTTCCTACATGAAAGCTTGAGAGATATGAAATTGAATTTCAAGTCGACATTTTGCAGATACTGGTTGGGGATGTCTTGAGCTTGATTGATAATTTTTTTTAGCCTGAGATAGGATGGGAAGTAGAAAGCTACCATCTTGCTAAAATTTTAATTAATTTTTTAAGAGGAGATGGAGAGGATTGAGTGCCAAAGATCGAAAGATCAGGTCAAAAACTCCTTTTTAATCACATAAATAATGGGATATGCTTATGAACTTAACATCTGCAAATTTGATTTAGAACTTTACAAATTAGTTGGTGTTAATTTCATGACAATCAGCCATGTTCTGATTATTTTTCTTGAACCCTTTCAAAAATTATTTTCTTTTTGCATTTTTTAAACAAGGTGCCTAATCACATTTTATTATATAGAAGAATTAGATCCTAAATTTGAGAAATGAGGAAATAATCACATTTGGTTTGCTGACAGTAAGACCAAACAGATCACTATATATTTATTTAAAGCATCATCTGGAATTATATTTTTCAATGTCTGCTCCATTCATTAGTTGATTAGATATAATTTCATATTTTATTCTACTTAAAAATTTAATAGCAGTTAGGCAAAATGTTACTATTTCGAGTTGAAAAGCAGTCTGACAACATAGCTTTAAATCACTTAGTAAAATTAATGTATGTTTAAAGTTTATTGAGTTATATTTATTCATATATTTGATCCCATGTAAAATAATTATCAAGAACTTTGTTAGCTCCAAAGACAGACCTAAGCCCCTGTATTTCTTAAAATAAGACTGCATACATTTTTTTTGGAGACTGTAGTTCTCTGATGTATACACACAAAAAAAGTTGAACAAGTTCCTAACTATCTTTCAGATTCAGTTTTTTGTAAGCACATAACTAATTTATGCCTCATATTTGTTGTACATGTGTGTAAACCTGGTAGAAATCTATATGAATTTAAAGAAAATGTTAAATAAATGTTTCAAGTCATATTACTCTAGTGTTGTATAAAGTGTTTGTGTCTTTCTCATTTGACATTAATATCATTTTTTGAAAGAATTGACATTGTATTCAAGGCCACTTTATAAAAGCATTGCGTTGCTCATCCTAATTCAGTCTGACATACATTCCAATAACACTACCTCCCTTCTTGAGTTTAAAGCTAAATTTATGACTGTGCATTGTGAAGTGCATCATTTAAAAATGGTTTCAACCCAAAACATCTAATAAATAAATAATGTGTATGGCTACTCAGTAGTAGACTTTCTAGACTAGAAATCATTCCATCGGATACTCAACAGTCCACTATCGGAGAGGGCTGTCAGATAAATCTTGTGGTAGCTGCATTCATGTCCTGTAAATCACATATTATTGTCTGAGCCTTCTGCCAGGTCATCTATTCTTTTCCCATTTATCAGAAATGCATACAGTATATAGAAAAACTTAGAAGCACCATGTAGTCTGGTCTGGCATCCTGTCTAAGTAATTAATTAGCAGCAAAAGGTCATTTAAAATGTTGCATTAGTTTGATTTTTCCTTAAAAAAATTTTTTTTTAATCATAATATGTTGCTTGTTGCTATTTTGGAAGGTAACTTCTTTACATGAGTATAATGATATGAGACATGGCCATTTTGGCTTGTTTCTTTCTATACATTTAGATTATTAATTTAAAAATTGTAATACAGTAAGGATCATATAGTACCATTCTTATGACTCTTGAATATCAGTTTTGTGTCTGATTTTCCCCCACAAATTTTCATAGTAAAATGTACCTTTTTTGCTCCACTCTCCTATTTTTCTCTAATCCTATGTTTCTTTTCTATTTGAGTTTATCCCCTCTGACTATTTGATGCTCATGCGGTTACTTTTACCTGTTTAGTTGATGAACTTTTTCTTTTTATAGTTCTGATGAATATCTGATCATGAGTGGTTATTAAAACATGCCCCAGTCACAGCATACCCATCATTAGGTCTGTCTTACTGCTCGAACCTCATTTCTTACCATGCTGAGAATAATTTTATCCAAATGTGCCATCATATTTCTGCTTCTTGGCAATTGCTTTTTCTTTCCCTAAAACACCATGCTTTGGTAACTCTTAATTGTTGACTTTATATCATTCAGAGCTCAGCTGATTACAAGTTGCTTGCAATCAAAACCTAGATAGAATAAAAATTTGTTATTATTAAGATGTTAATAGGGCTAGAGATTTAAAAGTGAGCCTGGCATGGTGGTGCATACCTGTAAACCCAGTACTTGGGAGGCTGTGACAGGAGGATTGCAGGTTTGAGGAAAGCCTCAGCAACATAGTGAGATTCTCAGCAACCTAGTGAGAGCCTGTTTCAAAATGAAAAATAAGCAGGGAATGGTGGGAGGCTGAGACAGGAGGATTGCGTGTTCATGACCAGCCTCAGCAACTTAGCAAGACTCTCAGCAACTTAACAAGATCCCAGTTCAAAATAAAACAAAAAGTAGCTCAGAGGCAGAATGCCCTGGGTTCAATCTCCAGTACCAAACAAAAATAAATAACAATAAAAATAATAATAGGAAGAAAAGGCTAGGGGTATAGCTTAGAGGTAAATTGTCCCTGGTTTCAATTACCAGTACTAAGTACCACTAGGGGGGGGGGGGGGAAGAATACTCAAGTGTAAATGTTTTCGCTGGAATCTATAATAATTTTATGTTTAAGAAAATGAGATTAGTCAGTTACAAAAAGTAAAAATCAGATGCTCTCCCTAATATGCAGAAGCTAGGGAGAAGGTGGGTCATAGGAAGGACTCAAGATGAAGGAGAAACCTTAGATGAGCGAAGAACGCAACCTAACTGAAGGTGATGGGAGGGGGTGGGGGGAGAAGGAAACACCCTAATGCACATGATCTGCAATCACACACATATCAGAGTCAACCACTAAGCCAAACATGAGAAGGAGGGAGGAGGGAGGGAATGTGGTGGGAACTGGAGAAGAGTTAATGAGTGCTGTGTGCATGTATGCCTCTACCAGCTTGTACCTCACAAAGATGTATTATTACAATGCACCCCCCAAATTTATATATATATATAATAATGTATAACTTGTATATAGATACTCCCTAAAAGGTAGTCAATGGAAAGAACCTACTTTGATGGTCCTAAATCCAGAGAAGTGAATAGAGGATAGAATGCTAATAGTTTAAATTCTTCAGGTGAGCCGGATGTGGTGGTGCATGCTTGTAATCCCAGTACTTGGGAGGCTGAGACAGTAGGATTGCAGGTTTGTGGTCAGCCTCAGCTACTTAGTGAGGCCTTCTGCAACTTAGTGAGACTCTGTTTCAAAATAAAGAATAAAAGATAGGACTAGAGGTATAGCTCGGAGGTAGAATGCCTCAGAGTTCAGTCCCCAGAACTGCAATAAATAAATAAATAAATAAATAAATAAATAAATAAATAAATAAATAAATATAAATAAATAAATAAAATCTTCAGGTGTATTTGGAACTGTCATTAAGTTAATGATTCTTCAGATGATCTGAAGAAATCAGTTTTTGACATATTCAGTTTTTATTTGTACCAAAACATATTATCAAAATATTAATGTATTATATATTAAAATACCATTCAGAATATGTGTTCTCTTTGCTTTTACTGTACACTAGGAAAAAATAATTCCAGATGCCATTAACTTGTGCTCATCTAAAGTTCTTAGCTAGCCGGACGTGGTGGTGCACGCTTGTAATCCCAGCATTTGGGAGGCTGAAACTGGAGGATCCGAGTTCGCAACTAGCCTCAGCTACTTAGTGAGGCACTCTGCAACTTAGTGAGACCCTGTTTCAAAATAAAGAATAAAAAATAGGGCTGGGGGTGTAGCTCGGAGGTAGAATGCCCCTGAGTTCAATCCCCAGTACCACAAAAAAAAAAAAAAATAAATAAATAAATAAATAAATAAGTTCTTAGCTTAGGTGTCTCCACCATTGGGTTCTTAGAGATGGATGCTAAGAGTTAAATTTGTCGACCTAAGGGCTGTTTTAGCACTTGCCACAGTGTGTTCTGATACTTGTTCCTTTCTTTAGACTGTAAGCTGTTTGATGGTAGGTAACCATTTCTGTTGTCCTTTTTGTCTACAGTACTTATCAGTGTCAGAAGCATAAATAATAGTTATCTGTTGAATAAATCAATATATTTACCTTATTTAGGTGAAGAACCTTTCTTTAATATTAATTCTTGACTTTAAGATTCATTGAAAAGCATTTACTTTAAAGAACAGACTCCTATTTAGTAATTATCTTACTCCTATTAAATTCTAGCTTAATTTGAAAGACAAATTAGCCCTTATATATAGGCTTCAGACTCTAATTCTGAATTCTTACTCCACTGCTTATTGTTTTGAGAGAAAGAATTTGTACCTTCGCCTGATCATTTTTGGGTCTTAGTTAAAGGAGTCAGTAGTGATGTCCTCTTTGAAGAAATCAGTTCTGTGCACATAGGTGTTTCTGGAAAACTACTGTTTTCATGTTTAAGCCACTCTTTTGGCTTTAGCCCAGTGCTCATTTCGGTAATCACAGTTTCTGTTAACAAAGTGTCACCAATGTTGATCCTCTAGCTCTTAAAAATGATATGTTTACCTAAATATATTAATATTTCTGTTTTATGTTAGTCTTTCACAAAAGAAACAAATGTAAATTTAAGTAGAATGATCTCACCACTATCTTTCAACATTCTCAAAACTGCTTGCATGGCAACAAATTTGCAAAATGTACTGTGTGTTGAAAGATACTTTGATATGCTGTAAATAAATTATTCCATTACCTTTGTAACCAACCTATTTTTACAATGTAAATAGGACTTTAGAGAGCAATAGGTTTCTTTAAGACCAGTTTGTATGTAGGATAGTTCAACAAGGATTAACATAATTTTTATATTTCAACATTTTAATAATGTTGCCACTCCCCCTTTTGATGTATTTATACCTCTTCCTTAGAATGTACTTATAGAATATTAGTGGTTATAAACTGAATGTCCCTGAGATCTACTATTGTCAGTACCTGTAGCCCTTTGTAGATGAGATGAGAATCAATAGGGTAGTTTCTAACATTAAATTTAAAAACAAAAAAGCAAAACAAAATGGGCTTCTAGGGTAATTACAGTTTTCCTTAGAGCTACTGTGAAAGCTTTATCCTTATATAATACACAAAGGCTGAGAGAACAGGTATTCTATGTTGAAGTGCTCAAAGTTAATTTAATTTTGTGTGCAATACAAACAGCTGAGCTTATAAGAGGGAACTAGAGATCTTTACAGTGTTAATAGGAAGTCATGGGAGTTGAAGAGGGTAGTTGTGAAGATTCAAGCCCTGTAAATTGGTCATGCAAAATCTTAGGCGCACTAATAATTTTGAAGTCTTTGAAATTGGCTTAATAGCTGTACTTTATGCTAGATATTTTTTACTAATTCAGTATTTATAACACAATTTCTATTGTAAGGAAACATTTGCTTTAAATAACAGCAAAAGCATACTGAAATCACACTAAATCAGAGTTAAGTACTGTATTTTTTAAAGTAAAATATTTAGGTTGATAGGTGAGTGAACAGTTAATATTCTTTATTTGAATTTGGTTGTAGACCTTTTCATAATATTTATTTAATGTGCTTGTTAGAGCCAAAGAAAAGCACAGTTTCACTTTAGATGCAGAGTTCAGTCTGAAATACAGGCATGCTGTTGATTCACCAGCACACTAGGACTTAGAACTAACACAGGCTTTTAAGGTAAATTTTGTGGAACTGGCAGTACACCCTGTGGCTTGGCAGTCTAGTCAGAAGGATGATACCATGCTGACTATATTACTACATCTTTGAACATTATTCTCAAGGGTGGTAAATGCAAAACAAAGTAATATCAACTGGCACTTAATTCTGCAAGCTCCCTGCTGATTGGGGTATTCAGTGAAATGGAACTCTTCCTGAGAGGAAGTCAGTCTATAAGTATGGAGACATCTGAAAATAAAGTGTGTTTTAATTTGGCACCCCACTGTTTTACAACTAGTCTTTTAAATTTGGGATTAAGAAGAGAGTTAGGAAAGTGGAGGAACACACAAATGGGAATATCTCGAGCATAGCATTCTTTGGTTTTCGTGTAATTAAGATTCAGGTCAATGTCTCTGTTTTTAATGTATTATTGCTTGGTTTTGCATAGTCTTGGTACTTCAAATCAACTTAGTGAGGTCTAAGGTTTTGTAGAAAGACTAGGTTAAAAGCATAAAGTTTGAGATAGCCTTTGTTTAATGTGGAACTCTGATGAGGTTTTGAAGGGTCAGCTATATTCTCATACTACTTATTTTTAGAAATTGTATATAAGGTAATGAACTTTAGCCGGAGTTATCAGAGTTAGTATTAGCTGTTTTCAGCTTCTTACCATCCAGGTTTAAATCTTGCTATCTCTTTGAAGACTTGCTTGGTTCTCAAATAAAATTCTTATTTAATACTGTTGTGTATTGATACGTTCAGTTAGAACTTAGTAAATAATTTAATAAGGAATAATTATACCAGTAATTATGCAAATATTCCATCTGTTGTATTTTTTATTCAGCCTTTGTTTAATCAAGCCACTTAAATTATGCAAGTTTTATAATATGAAAATTTAGAAGCATATATATAGTTTTAATAAAAATCTGAAGTTTGAACTTTAATCTAGGTTAGTTGTTTGTTTTTCAAGTAGTAAATTCCTGAGCTGCTTGAAGTGGACCATGCAGAGATAACCCATGTATCCATCATGGACAACCAAAGGAGGAAGGAAGGATGATTTGGGCAGGTTTTTAAGAAAAGGCTAAGGCTAGGAAAATGCTATGATGATAAGGCTTGAATTTTAATAAATGTTTTTTCCTTCTACTGCTTATTAGTTATGTAACCTTGAGTTTCTTCACCGATTTCACTTGCTTTAAGCGTGAGGTTTTTACTAAGTGAAATGGGTATGTTAAGATCTTGTTAGATAATGTATGTAGAACCATTCAGAGGAGCAAAGTAGGTTACAAATTAAAGTTACTAGATGCTCAGCCTGTGTTTTCAAGAGCACACAAAATACTCTCCTTTTATTCAATGTTTTAAATGCCTGTTGTTTTCTTTCATGAAATTATTTTGATTTTTCAAATCTTCACTTTACAAATTCAGTCTACCTCTATGTCCTTAGTCTGTTTGATTATTATTTTTCTGCCTTTTAATAGTTACATGTTTGGTCTAATCCATTTTCATCTTGAACCATATTATATTAGAGCTAGAAGAGATCTCATAGATTAGCAGTTTTTCCTTTTTTCCCTCCATTTAGATAAGGTTAATTCCTGTTTTTCCATAGGCTTCCAAAGGTGATTCCATGGTTTTCTAGCTCTTTCTAGGAAACTCAATAAAGTAGACCCAAATATAAGTAACATGGATGTCATCATAAGGGTTACTATTCTAGTGATCTTTAAAGGTATCCTTTGTAAACTTGAATGCTTTTCATTTATCCTATATTTAACACACCTCTTATTTTATTCATAATCGAGAAATTTTTTTATAAGTTAATCTAATTCACTGATTGTCATCCTTTTTTCTTGCTAAATATATCATTATCATTAAAAGTTGCTCAATATGATGCTTCTCAACCTGAGTCTTATCAGAATGGAGGAGGAATGACAAATGGAGATACTGTTTGACAAAGGCCACTGTGAGAACTCAGACTATGGCTAAGAGAGTAGATCTTAAATATTTTCACCACAAAAGTATGATAAGTACATGAGGTGATAGATATGTTAATTATTTGATTTAACCACTTATAATATATATATTATCAAAACAAAGCATTGTAGTATAGATACTTACAATTTCAATTTTTCAGTTATAACTTTGACCATCGTGTTTCAGATTTTGGAGCATTTCATGTTTTGTGGATTATGGATAATCAATTTGTATCATTATTTCAGTTATGTTGTAGGCCAAAGAATGGCTTACATCATGTTTGTCCATAACGTGTCTTAGGACATTTGTATTATAGTTGGTGTCAGCTACTATTTTAATTAAGAGCATTGACAAATATATATTTTTTTGACAAATATTTGAAAAGTGTTCTTGATTCATTCTGGATTGAAAGTTCTTACTCTTTTTCTCCATTTAATTTTTAATCATCCTTTTATAGAGTAAACATAAAAAACCCCAAACCCTTATTTGCCCTTAATAAATGCAATGTATTTCATAGCTATTTATTTTTCATTTGAAGCTGAACATTGAGCACTGAAACTTAAATCTTTATATTAATCTTCATAATGTTTTCAGTGGATGAATAGTATCAGTTTACAGTGGTCAGCATTCGGAGTAGAAGACCCCAAATGGCTAAAAACCAAGAAAGTTTTCTGCTTTTCGTTATAAACTGCTGTTTTCTATATGGCTTATTTACCACATGCTTAATTCTTAATGTTGTGCGCCATGGGACTGGGCATGCAAAAGTCAGCAGAAAGAGTTCTGGTTTTTACATCTACAGCTATTACTTGCTGTACAATAATAAAGGCACTATTTTATTGGGTTACTTGTAATTAACTTCAGCACTAGGCATTCATATAAATCATTGGTAATCTGTTTTCTTTAGATTTTTATTCTTTTAAACTGGTTTAAGGGACTTGCTGTCTGTTGTCTTTTTACATATGGGTTGAGATTGTAATTGCTTTTTGGAATTAGGCTGTCAGAAACCAACATATATGTGAATTCAAGAAATGATTGAGGCAAGCTAATGAATTTTATGTAACATTTTATAAAGATTTGTTACTGGTATAAATATTCAATAGTAATATTGTTTTGTTGTGAAACTTAATAAATAATGATTTTATTCTCTCAAGACAAAAAGTGTCTAGACATTCAAACAGTT
This sequence comes from Graphiurus murinus, assembly GCA_004027655.1. Classification (NCBI taxonomy): domain Eukaryota; kingdom Metazoa; phylum Chordata; class Mammalia; order Rodentia; family Gliridae; genus Graphiurus; species Graphiurus murinus. The sequence continues at coordinate 10,513 of PVLC010005038.1, read as the reverse complement.
AAAATGGCAATAATTTTAATTAGAAAATATTTATACTTTTTATGTTTTTCAAAATCCTGACAAAGCAAAGATACGCAGTTTCTTTGAATTGCTATTTATCAACTTACAGATATTCTTAAAATTTTAAACATTTGAATCCTCATGTATTTTTATACTGCATATTGTCTGATAAATGTCATATATTAATAATTTATATCATTTTGTACTTCTAATTTTTATGATTATTTAAAATGGAATAAAATTAAATATAGGCAGACACCTTTGAATGAAAAATAAAATTTTCAAAAGAATCACATCTCTGTATGTATGTCTGACTGAGTTTAAAGTAAGAGTGTCAAGGGTCGAATGTTTTCTCTCCTATGTGAAAGCTAGAGAGAAAATAGGAAACAAAAGGGACCTTAGCTATTTGCGGAAGGTGCCAATAGAATAGTGGAAGAGGCAGAGAGAGGGAGGGGGAGGGGAAAGGAAGAACTGATGAAAGAAACAGTTCAAATGACGCGGTGCCCATGTATGAAGGTATGGCTACCACTGTCACCACTGTGTATGGGGAGCAGTGAGCAGTGGAACACCAGGACCGTGTCATGTGTGTTTGTATGACTTTGAACCTCACTATGATGTATAGTTAAATACACCAATAAAAGTATAAAAAAGTAAGTGTATATTATTCCAAAACAAATATTAAAAAACAAAAATTTGACTCTAAAAATAACCTCACTTGGAACATTTTTATAGTGGCCTTTAGAAAGAATGTAGGGGTATGACATTCTCTCCCATGATATTAAAATCTTGACTCAGTCATTAATATAAAATGAATGTCAGTTGTGCTGAGGTAGGAGATGGGAAGCATGAAGAATACTTTGCATACATGTCATGAAATTAGTGCTTTAAAAATAATTCATTTGGTAAACACTTTTTATTGCGGCTGAGTACATTACATAGTTTAAAAATCTTTTAAAAATAATTAGCTGTTTTATATAGTTTTAATGGAAGTCTTTCATGTTTCCCCTCCAGCAGTCTCTAATGAAAACTCCTTGTAATTTCAGTGCAGGCTTTGAGATTCCCTAAAGACTTGACTTCAGACCTCAAAGGGCAGCAGTTGCCATATGTCTGGAGAGCTGGAGTTGCCAAGCCGACTGACCATGTACTAATAGGACACATTTATATAGCTCCTGAATGCCGAGCCCTCATACAGTCTTAATGATGATCATCTGTTGAGAGCTTGTAGCTGGAAAGGGTTAGAGCAACTTTTGTCACCTTTATGGAAATCAAGCTTTCTATATTGATTAGTGAAAGATACTGACTAAATTTATGCAAAGTTGGAAGTTATTAGAAGGATCTTTATTGGTTGAAGAATATGTTTTTATTAAAAAAGTTTAAAAGCAGATTTTTAGGGGCACTTGCCAATATATTAATGATTCGTGTCTGAACATGACAAGTTTAAAAAAATATATAATTTTTAATTATTTCAAATAATTAAAATATATTTATAATTACATAATTTATTGCATGCTATCTTAATATTTGGGGATTTAAAACAATCTTTGTATCCTATATTTTGTACATCCCTTGAATACTTACTTACTTAGTAGTCAATTCCTAGTACATGGTCCACACTCAAAAATATTTAAATAATAATTATAAGATTGAGCCATTTTCTAGTCAGTTTTCAATCAAATTTTTCTTTCTCTCCTCTTATTTTTATATTATATAAAATTATTTTATATTTATTTGCATATGTATTTATTTCATTTACTGGTTGAGCCATAATGTTTGTACAAAATAGATGTGCATTTTAGGTATTTATGTTCATGAAAACAAATGAAACCAGAATTTTCCAAAGGACAATAATTTATTTTACTTAAATAATTTATTTTATCATCTAAGGAGACAATAGGATAAAACTTTTTCCTTCACGATTATGCAATATTCTTTTCTGATATGTGGTTACTCAAGTTTATGTTACATATGCTGTTGAGAGAGTGCTGACACTAAGTGAAAACCCTGTTGAAAAGCTATTGATAGTTTACTTTGAGTACTTAAGATTACTATATCTTTACCATGCACAAGTTTTGCCCTTTAGTCCTATGTGTAATGTGTTTCTCAGTTTTGTATTACTACATTCCCTTCCTCATTTGATCTCCTCTGTGGCCTCCTCCTTTGACTCCTACTAGTGTTTCTGTCATCTCTCTAGATAATTGAAGCTACATCCATCTAATTTGATTTTATTTTACAAAGGCATAGATAACTATAACGTGTGTGTGTGTGTGTGTGTGTGTGTGTGTGTGTGTGTGTGTGTGTTACTGGGGTTTGAACCCAGAGACATTCTACCTTTGAGCTTCACCTCCAGCCCAATTTTATTTCTTATTTGGAAATAGGGTCTCACTAGGTTGATGAGACTCTCACTACTTGCTGAGGTTGTCCTCGAACCTGTGATTGGATCCTCCTGTCTCAACCTCTCTAATACTGTGACTACAGGTGTGCACCATCATGCCCAGCTTAAGTATAACATCTTAAAAATTAATATGATTAACATGGATGTCTAACTAAAGAACACAAGTCCTACTCTAGCACAGTGGCTCATATCTGCAGCCCCAGACATCATTTGGGAGACTGAGATAGAAGGAGCTCTTGTGACTGGAGTTTGAGGCCAACCTTGGAAACATAGCAAGACTCTGTCTTTAAAAAAAAACAAAAAACAAAGGACAGGAAGGAAGAAAGCAAGCTTAAAGCAAACTCAAGCTTTTTAATTTTTATGTTTGTATAAGTAAGCAAAATAGTTTCGTTGTATTAGTCTTCATTCCTTTCCTTAATATAAATTATGTCTGTTTCCTGAGATCAAAACTTATTTAAAGAGGAGGAGTTTTAATATCAATAGAAATAGAGATAAGATTAATTTTATCTGATATGTAAGAATATTGACTTCAGAAGAAGAACAAATTCTGTGTGTGTGTGTGTGTGTGTGTGTGTGTGTGTGTGTGTGTAGGGATGGTACTGGAGATTGAACCCAGGGGCATTGTACTTTTGAGCCACACCCCCAGCCCTATTTTATTTGTTATTTTGAGACAGGGTCTTGCTAAGTTACTGCATGCTGGCCTTGAACCTGAGATCCTTCAGTCTCAGACTCCTAAGTACTGGGATTACAGGCCTGTGCCACCACTCCTGGCCAAATTCTTAATGATTAGCTGTGATACATTTGTATTTTCATAGTTTTTGAGACCACTATTTGTGACACTTGAATGCGTATTATATTATTTAGAGGTGTTTTAAAATAATAATCGGTGAATACTTGTTGCCCACTTAAGATTGTATATTTTTGGTAGCTCCATCTGCATACCCTCAAGACAGCTGTACCCTTACAGGTGGAACACTTCCATAAACCCTTAAACCAGGCCACCGAGACATCTGCAAGTGTTGCCTACATTACTTATAACTAAAGAAGCTCCATGGAGATTGCACTAACGTGTCCACCCAGGACCAAAGCCAGTGTAGCCTGCCCAACTGATACTCTAGGTCACATTGTCAGCAGAATGTCTTTTATCACAAAAATCACCCTATAAACTTAGTAGAGGCAGCTGAACCATGTGGTGCAGAAATATTAATGTAGGGACACAAGAACCTTGAAAAAGCAAGATAATCCAATACCTCCCAAGTAACGTAATAGATCTAGAGCAACAGAACTCAAAGAAAAGGAAATTGTCAAATTGCCTGAAAAAGAATTAAAAATAATGATTTTAAAGAAGCTTAACAAGTTACAAGAGGATAATTAGATAATTCAAAAGAATTAGGAAAAATAACTGATAAGAAAAAGAAACTCAGCAAAAAGACACCATAAGAAAGAACCAAACAAATTTTAGAGCTGAACAATTCAATATGTGAAATAAAAAGTATATAGTCAGGCATGGTGGGTACATCCCCTGTAATTCTAGTATTTGGGAAGCCAAGACAGGAAGATCACAGGTTTGGGTATCCAACACCCCTTACTTCCAAATATGTTTGAGATTCTTGAAAACAGACTAGATCGAGTAGAAGAAAGAATTTTAGAGTTTAAGGCAGATCTTTTGAAATAACACATCAAAAAAAATTGAAGTTAAGAAATCCTATGAGACTTATGAGACACCATTAAGCAACCAAATTTCATACAATATATACTCTAGGAGAAAAGGGAAAGGCATAAAAAGCTTTTAATATTTATAAATTTTCCAAATCTTGTGGGGAAATATAGAAAATAGGGAGATCAAAGGATTTTCATGAGCCGGGTGTGGTGGCGCACTCTTGTAATCCCAGCATTTGGGAGACTGAGACCGGAGGATCCGTGTTCGCGGCCAGCCTCAGCTACCTAGTGAGGCACTCCACAACTTAGTGAGACCCTGTTTCTTTTTTTTGGTTTGTTTGTTTTAATTTTTTATTGTAATAACTCGTGCAATATAGCATACATCTTTGTTAAGTACAAATTGTTAACATATTTGCACACAATTCTCATTTGACCCCTTCCCCGATTCCCTCCCTATTCCCTCCCCCTCCCTCCCCCTAAGGTTCACTTCAGTGAGTGACCTTGATATGATTGTGTAGGTACATCATGTGCTTTAGGGTGTCCCTCTGCCCCATGCATCCACTACAATTAAATCAATTTCTTTGCTTATCGAGGATCTCTCTTTTTCATCTAGAGACCCTCCTATGCCCCATCTTTTCCCTAGCATCCACATATTAGGGAGAACATATGCTTCTTAACTCTTTGTGATTGACTAATCTCACTCAACATAATGCAGCCATAAAGAAGAATAAAATCATGTTCTTTGCAGGGAAATGGATGCAACTGGAAAACATTATGTTGAGACCCTGTTTCAAAATAAAGAATAAAAAAATAGGGCTGGGGGTGTAGCTTGGAGGTAGACTGCCCCTGAGTTCAATCCCCAGTACCACACACACACACAAAAAAGGATTTCTATGCAATTTATATAAAAAGAAATCTTCTTTAAGGCTTGTTGTTGTTGTTGTTGTTGTTGTTATTATTATTATTATTATTATTATTATTATTATTATTATTATTATTGTACTGGGGATTGAACCCAGGGGCATTCTACCTCTGAGCTATACCCCCAGCCCAGTTTTATTCTTTATTTTGAAAGAGGGCCTCACTGAGTTGCTGAGGCTGGCTGCGAACCTGTGATCCTCCTGTCTCAGCCTCCTGAGTACTGGGATTACAAGCGTATGCTACCATGCCTGGCTAGGGAATATTATTAAACTCTGTAAAGTCCAAGACAGTTCTAAAGCAGCAAGATAAAGTATCAGGTGACATAAGGAAATTGCCATTAGACTGACAGACTTCTCAGCAAAACCCTTACAGATTAAGAGAGAATTGAATGATATATCCAGAGTCCTGGAAGGAAGAATATTAACCAAGAATTCTATACTGGACAGAGTTACCCCTCAGAAATGAGGGATAAATAAGCAGTTTATAAGACAAGCAAAATCTAAAGGAGTTCGTCACCAGACCAGTCTTAGGAGAAGTGTAAGGGAGTCCTACATCTAGAAAAAAGAAGATGACCATTGTGAAAACATATATGTATGCAACTCATTATTAGAGCAGATGCACAAAAGATAAAAAATGTGATACCTTATCATCGAAATCCAGCAAACTACAGATGTGAATGGCAAGAGAGGAAAGAAAGGAACAAAGAGTATACAAAACAACCAAAGAACAAAACTTAACTGAATGACAGGTCTGAGTCCTTACTTACCCATAGTAACTTTAATGTAAATGGTTTAAACTCCATAACAGAAATTCAATTTAGGATTGCTAAATGGTTTAAAAAAAAATAAAAAGACCCAATGATACACTGTCTTCAAGAAACTCATTTCCCTGGGAAAGACCATACACACTGAAAGTGAAGGGACAGAAAAGTTCCTTATACTAACGAAGGTCAAAATGAGCAGGAGCAGCTATACTTGTAGCAGATAAAATGTAATTTAAGTTAAAAACTACAAAAAAAGGTAATGGCACTACATAATAATTAAAAAGTCATTTCAACAGGAGGCTGTAACAATTGCGTATATATTTACACCCAATCCTAGAGCACTCAAAACCAAGCATCATTAGATGTAAAGGGAGAGTAGGCTCCAATACCATAAGAGTTGGGGATTTCAACACAACACTACCATCAGTGGACACATCATCCCAACAGAAGATCAGCCAAGAAACAACAGGAGTAACTTACACTCTAGACCAAGGGTACCTAACAGATTTTTTTTACAGAAGATTTACTTGAATATCTGTTAGAATACACATTTTTCCCACTAGCACATAAACCATTTTCCAAAATAAGGTATATATTAAGCCACAAAATAAGTTTCAACAAACTTTTCTTTTTCTTTTTTCTTTCTTTCTTTTTTTCTCTCTTTTGGTGTTGGGGATTGAGCCCAGAGGCATTCTACCTCCAAGCTATACCCCCAGCCTGATTTTATTTTTTATTTGGAAACAGTGTCTCACTAGGTTGCTGAGAGCCTCCCTAAATTACCGAGGCTGGCTTTGAACCTGTGATCCTCCTGTCTCAGCCTCCCAAGTACTGGGATTACAAGTGTTCACTACCATGCCTGGCAGTTCAACAAACTTTTAAAAATTGAAATCATATTGTATATCCTCTCTGGTCACAATGGAATAAAAGTAGACATCAACAACAAGGAGAACAGTATCAGTTGTACAAATACTTGGAAGTTAAACATGCTCTTAAGTGAACAGTGCATCAACAGAGAAATTAAAGTGTAAATTAAAACCTATTTTGAAACAAATGAAATTGGAAACACAGCATGCAAATACATATTTGATACAGTAAAAGCAGTACTATGAGGGAAGTCTAGAGCAAGACTTGCTTTTATTAAAAAAAAAAAAAAAAGAAAGAAAAAAAAATCTCAAAACTGTCTAAGTAACTAAAGTAACTAGAAAAGCAAGAACAAACCAGAACCCAAATTAATACATAGAAATAATAGAACAAAACAGAAATAAATGAAATTCATATATAAAACATAGAGGCACAATTGACAAAGTAGTTTTTTTTTTTTTTAAAGATAAAATCAATAAATCTTCAGCTAGGCTAACTAAGAAAAAGAGAAGAACCAAATCAAATCGGTGATCAAATAGAGACTTTACACTGTACCACAGAAATGGGATCACTAGGAACTATTTTCAATACCAACAAATATCAACAAAATTGGGAAATATCAATATCAACAAATTGGGAAAACTAGAAGTGGATAAATTCAGGACACATAAAACCTCTGAAAATTGTATCATGAAGAGCTCGAAATCCAGGCCAATAATGAGCAATAAGATTGAATTAGAAATAAAAATGTCTCCCAACAAAGAAGAGCCCTAAACTGGATGGCTTCACTGCTGAATTTTACCAAGTTTTATAAATTACATATAATTTATATATATGTTTTAGATCGACACATAGTAATCGTGCATGTTTGCTGTGTATACTGTGGCATTTCAATACAAGTATACAATGTGTAGTGATCAGTACAGACTGATTGGCCTATCATTCATCTTAGTCATATATCGCTCTTCTTGTTGGGAATAGTAAAATGCTCTTTTAGCTCATTTAAAATATCAATAAATTGATGTTAACCATAGCCATCTGAATGTTCACCATACTTAAAGAAGAAGTAACAGTGGTTGATCTCAAACTATACCAAATGAAATATTAAAAGGGAGGGAGCTCTCCCACATTCACTCTGTGTGGCTAGCATGTGTTTGATACTCAAACCAGACCAGGACACAGTAAAAACAGAGAAAACTACAGACCAGTATTCCTGATGAACACAGATGCAAAAATTCTCCTGTAAATACTAGCATACCAAATCCAATAGCACATCAGAGAGATTATACTCCAGGATCAAGTGGGATTGATCATAGAAATGCAAATGTAGTTCAGAATACACAAATCAATAAACCTAAAGTAGCACATCAACAGAAGGACAAAAATGAGATGATCATCTCCACAGACACAGGATAAGCATTCAGTGTAATTCCATTCCCCTCGTGATTATAACCCCTCAACAGAGTAGGTATGGAAGAGGCATACTCAACACAGTCAAGGTGAGGTATAACAAACTCATAGCCAACATCATGCTGAATGAGGAAAAACAAACTGTTTCATCTAAGATGTAGAATAAGATTAAGTTGTTCATTTTCACCACTCTTATCCATCATGGTAGGAGATGTCTTAACCAGAGCAATTTGGTAAGACAATGAAGTAGGACATCTAAATAGAAAAGGAGGAAGTCAAATTATACCTATTAGCGGATGACATGATTTTATATACGTAGGACCTAAAGACTCTGGAAAACAAAACAAAACTTTTAGAGCTGATAAATTCAGTGTTCTGGAATACAGAATCAATATGCAAAAATCAGCATTTTTGTATACTTATAATGAATTTTTGAAAAAGAAATTAAGAAATATCCCATTTATAATAGCTACCCACCTAGGAATAATTTTAACCAAAGGAATGAAAGATCTTTATAATGAAAGTTACAAGACACTGATGGGAAAATTAAAAGAACACCAAAAGATGGAAAGGCATCCATGCTCACTTATTGGAAGGATCGATATTATCAAAATGTTCATGCTACTAAAAGTAATTTGCAGATTACAGTAGAAAAATATTGAAATTGATAAGGGTTCTCAAAAGATGCATGCCCATAATCTCAGTACTTGGGAGGCTGAGACAGGAGGGTTGCAGGTTGGAGGCCACTCTTAGCAATTTAGACCCTCAGCAACTTAGCGAAACCCTGTTTCAAACAAAACAAAAACACCAAGAAACAAAATATGGTTGTGAGTAGAGCTTGGAGGTAGAATGCCTAAATCCTAAATAACCAAATCAATCTTGAGGCTAATTGATACCTGACTTTAAAACAACACTATGAATTAATTGTAACCAAAATGGGAGAGTACTGGAGTAAAAACCAACTCATAGACCAATGGAGCAGATTAGAGAACCCATAAATAAATAAATCCATCCTTCTTCTACACCTGACTGATCTTTAACAAGGCCCCAAAAACATATTAGAGAAAAGATAGTTTCTTCAATAAATGGTGCTAGGAACAAAGCTAGACCTCTGCCTCTCACCATGCACAAGAATCAATTGAAAATAGATCAAGTACCTAAATGTAATACCTGAAACTGTGAAACTATAAAACATAGGGAAACACTTGAAGATACCATATAGGCAGTGATCTTTTATATATATAAAACTCTAAGGTCCAAGTAACAAAAGGAAAAATAGATAAATATGCTATTTCAAATTAAGAAACTTCTGCACAGTAAACAATCAACATAGTGAAGAGACAAATAGTAGATTGAGAGAAAATATTCCCAAAGTGTTCACCAACAAGGGATTAATATCCAGGCTACACTCAAGAGCGAAACAAAACAAACTCCTTCCAAACCGAAAAAGTCCCTTTTAAAAAATGTTGAAACGATCTGAGTAGATACTTCTTAAAAGAATATACACAAATGGCCAACAAGTATATGAAAGAATGCTAGCATTACTAATCAGGGAAATGCAAATAAAAATAATAAAAGTAAGCCAGGCATGGTGGTGCAAGCTTGTAATCCCAGCATTTGGGAGGCTGAGACCAGAGGATCCAGGTTCATGGCCAGCCTCAGCTACCTAGTGAGGCACTCCGCAACTTAGTGAGACCCTGTTTCAAAATAAAGGATAAAAAATAGGGCTGGGGGTATAGCTTGGAGGTAGAATGCCCCTGAGGTCAATCCCCAGTACTGCAAAAAAAAAAAAAAAAAAAAAAAAAAAAAAAAAAAAAAAAAAAAAAAAAAAAAAAAAAAAAAAAAAAAAAAAAAAAAAAAAAGAAAAGTAGAGATAATCTAGTTCACCAGAATAAAGTGACATTGCATTCAATGTTAATCAGTGTTGATGGTTTAACAAAGTAAAATGAAGGTCGAGTGAATCATATGTAGTGCCTTTTGTTACTCTGGCCCAATTTCATCTGCTTTAGAGGATATTGATATCTGGAATTAATTTTAAAATTTAGGTACATTTATGTATTACCTTCAAGACACTAAAATATAGTTTAGGAGATTAGTTAATTTATAGAAAAATTGTGACGTTAATCTCTAAAGTTAGAATTCTCTTAAAATAGTTTGAGTAATTATATGCAGTATATTTTTCTCCCTATTTAACTATACAAATAGGGAGGAACATACAGGAACATACTTAATGGTTTTTTGTTTTGTTTTTTGCGGTATTGGGGATGGAACCCAGGGGTATTCTACCTCCGAGCTACACCTCCAGACTAATTTTTTTTTTTTTTTTAATTTTTTATTTCTTTTTTTAATTTTTTAGCATGGAATTTTATACATTTTTTGGGTACAACCGGGTTAATTACACATTTTTGTTGGGTACAAACTAGTACAGGTAAAGACATCCATGCACATATTTCTCATTAACCCTTCCCCAATTCCCACCCACCCTCCCCCTATCTCCTGGTCAGTTT